>LPNX010895479.1:503990-539125 GCA_001517045.1 Pseudotsuga menziesii | reverse complement strand
TGGTTGAGAAAAAGGTTTGCAGAAAGAGAAACAGAAAGGGTCAAAAAATAAATCGCCACCGCATTGACATCTTGAAATTAGAGGAAGTTGATATACTTGCTTATGATTTCAAGTTGACAAAGAAAGACACTCTCCACTCCAAGACTATAGAGATTATCAAGAGGTTGCTTCCACAGCCAGAAGTTGCAAGATGGGAGTCTGTTAAACCAAGCCGTAGATCCCGAAGGAATATGACATCTGAAATGATGGGCATAGATGTAGACTCAGATGGTGCGCCCATTGATAATAGAGAAGAGTATGGGTCATCTACATCTTCATCAAGTCCTTCATCTGTAGAAAATGTAGATTCTGATGGGGTGTCAGAATCCATGGATGAATTTGAAGAAGCAGTGTAGATGCTTTTTATTAGTATGATCTTTTTAATTGAAACTCTACAGGAGTTTTTGATGATGGGGTGTCATAATCCATGGATGAATTTGAAGAGGCAGTTAGATGCTTTTTACTAGTATGATTTTTGTAATTGAAACTCTAGAGGAGTTTTTGAATATTTATATGAACCATTTGTTCTTGTATGGTCTAATATATTATCTCATTATGAATCACATCATAATTTATTTGTTTCTATATGGTTATAATGGTGAAATTATTAGAGAAATTTGTTTTTTCTTTAATATGCAATTTTCCAGAAAGTTGTAATTTATCTCTTCAAGAATTTTTCTTTTTTTCCAATTTAAGGTTGATTTTAAAGTTTTGTTAAACAACAATATGGGATGTTTAGTCCATGGCTCTATTTTTTACCCTAAAAAAAAACGTGTACACTGGTATCAACACTTTTCTATTTGGGGGGTGTTTTTGGTGTTTTTTTTGCAAAAATCATCGTTTTTATGGGTAGAGTTCTCGTTCATAGTATATAGTTCTCGTTTCATAGTATAAGTGGTTTAAAAATAAATCCAAGGTCAAACCACTCTAGGGGAATTTCAATGGATGGACATACTACAAAATGTAACACAAAAATAGGGAGAAATAGAGAGCAAGTCAAGCACATTGTGCACCCAAACCCCAAAGAAAAACAAGGAACTTTCCTAACGAAGTCGCCCATTTTGTTACAGAGAGAAACTTCATATGGCTTGGGGTAGACCACAATAGACTGAATGACACTAAAAATCAATCCATTTCAATATGCAAGAGAAACAAATGCAACTAACACTAAGGGATACAAAACATACCTTATTCCAAACGATTGATGTAGACCCCGTTGACCTTTTCTAACATGCTTGTATTTATAATTCACTCTCAACAACAACAAATAGGACACGCATGCTATATATCAAAATGTTACGCCTAATCTAGCATATATAAAGCCATCATGTATAAAAAAATATAACTACATCCATGGAAAAATATTCATAGTTATACACATGTAATGGATGAGAAATGCATATTTCTATTAATAATAAACACAGATAGAACAGTGACAAACTCTGTCAGCACCTCGTTGAAATAGAGAAACTGATTCCTCCACCTGGGCCTTCACCACTTCAATCCTCCATCTTAATGGAAATCTTACAAGGCAATAAAAATATTGGGAAGAGAAGCAATGTGAGCTCCGAAGGGACAAAGGGATGTTGACTCAAGAATAAACAAGTGAGGCAACAATGAACTATAGTTTCCTTGCTCTCCAAAATTCTCCTCCTTTAATTCATCAAAGAGGCTCAATATATAGCCCTCCAATAGACAAAGGAGGGTTGAGTCAGATCGTTTCCAGGAATATGGAAGGCCAAGAGTCAATTTATTCGGGACCCATTGAGGAAAACTCCATTTTTTTTGTTTTTATGCACATTTCCCAATGTATGTGGGTATTAGCTTAAAATATGCATGTACACACGGGTATTATCTTAATAGCCGTGTATACAAATAAGGAGGTGTTTTTTAGGGATTTTTTTGGATCAACAAAGTATAACTTGTGCAAGGGGGGTCCAAGGAGTATGCAGAGGGACATGGAAGGCCATAAAAGTGTGATCTACCAAGTGTGGTAAAATTAGATATAACACATGATATATAAAGTGTTAGAGTCTAATCTAGAATATTCAATTTAAACATGTATACAAAGTAATTACATCTATGGATACAAATATTCATAATTACACATGAAGTTGGACAAGAAATGGATATTTATATGAATGTAAACATAGATACAAATGACAACCTCTGTCAGTGCCTCACTGAAATCTAGAAACCAAGTCCCTCCACCTGGGCCTCCACCACTTCAATACTCCATACAATGGAAAACTCACAAATACAAAGGAAAAATTAGGAAAGAGAACTAATGGCTTCCTCAAGGACAAAGGGATGCATAATCAAGCATGCAAGAATGGGGAAAATTGTTTCTATAATATATTTACTCTAAAAGTTTATCCTCCTCTAATGCTTCATAATATCTCAATATATGGCCCCTCAATAGGAAATGAAGGGTCGAATCGAAGCATTTCCCCACATATGGAAGGCCAAGGATCAAGTCATTTGTTACTTGATGGGTAAAAATCCAAATATTTTTTTCTTATTTTTTAGCATAAAACCCGATGTATGTAGGTGACAGTGGTGAAAGTTGCATATACACGGGTTGTATACTTGTATCCCATGTGTATATTCAAAAAGTGTTTTTAAGGGGTTCAACTAGAGCATCAAGGCAATGGTGAGAAAATGGGGTATATTGATTCTGCATAGGGACAAGGAAATACCATCAAAGCAAGATGTATCAAGTATGGCAGATCACACTATAGTAAATCCCCCCCAATGTGTGAAGTCAGAGGGATATATGATGGCAGAAATACATTATAATAGTCCTAGGAGTGGAGTAATGAAGAACGAGGTGGAAGGACCAACCACTCGTCAGTATAATATAATGATAGATGTCTACATATGACTGCAGATATAGAGTATACATAGCAGTCTCAGATACATATTAGTACCATGGCCATGGATATGCATAATAGACATATGTCATGAGTGGTCATCGCCACGTATAATATACAATGAAGTAAGGTCTCCATACTGAATGAAGACATCTGATACATATGAAGGTACACTGGACTCTAGTCATGAGAGATGAAATTTCATAAATACTCGGGTGATCAAGGAAGTAGCATATATGAAATTCCACCAAGCTCTACGGTCTTCTATACAAACTGCCACCAGTATATGTCCCATCATGTGAATAAAGGTGTTGGGGTCTAACATGATGGACCATCATCTGATTATTGGTCATTGAAGTATACTATTAATAGACATGAAACATCCCACCGATAATGATAATGGGAATCAACGTACATAATGCATTCAATCAAGTGTGAATAGATGTGTTGAGGTCAAACACTTGAAAAAATCCATTGATCAAGGGACATTGATGCATTTCCAAATCTATCAATGATGAGATAAATTTCACTGATGACTGCAAGCCTAAACTTGGCACTCAATGGAATCTAGATCCCTATTCCAGAATAAATGATTTGAATTCAATGGAATGGAATATTTTGGAAGGAGGGAATTAAGGAATCACCCATCAACCAACATGAGGTACACAACAATGCTGGATAATTTGGAATAACTCGAATGAACAAGATGTGCGTGAACCAATAACCAATGTATCGGGAATGACCAAAATGCAGAGACAAGATAACTGAGGAGTGACCGACTCAGGTCAAAGACTTCCTTCGAACAAGAGCATAAGGTAGATGGAGACATATAGGCAACATAGACTCAAAATACAAACTGGGACAACTCTGTGACACAGGAGGCATCAACAGAGGCTCCATATAGACTAGAAGCATAACCAGTTGGTGGATAAATCTCAAAATAACGAGTACAAATCCTAAGGTCATAATAGAATCCCAACCAATGATGAATAGACTCATGGAATGTTCTCTCTTCGAAGGAGACATGACAACTTCCAATAGAAAAATATATCATTTCATGTCTAGATTTTTTATGTTTTATGATTGTTTTGGTATTTTCATGTTAAGAAGCTTGAAAAAGAATGAAATTGCTTATAGTACAACAAGGAAGAAACAGGTTTCGATGGAAAGAAAACTAGTTCCAAGCAGTGGAACATACCTATGCTCAATGAAAAGAAGCATATGTAGGATAAGGACACTTAAGGGGATGTCTTCTCTGGGTATGGGATGATCAAGATGCAAAAGATAACTGAGAGGCTCTACTTGGATAGAATTGAGACAAGGTCGGTCTATATGGCTTATAAAATTGAAGCAGGGAGATGGCATAAAGATCAATACGACAAGCGGACGCATGCAATGAAAATACAACTTGATAAAAAAAAGGAGTCCCTATAGGAGATAACCAACATAAAGTTTAAGAAATAATATGAGGTTCTTGTTCAAAGGCATGGAAGGACTATAAGGGACTCCCATACTTAATGGGGGATGCTCAACATGGGCACCAAATTACAAAGAAGGATATAACTAGGGCACCCATGATTGGGAGGCTCTACCGCTTACATAATGCCAAATCTAGTATCAGTAGGATGGTTTTATGCCATTAAGAAGCGGGTTCGTACCTGTGGTTAATGTGACATAGTCATGGGATAATGCATAATGCATGAGGAAAGTGGTCATATTATATATGCCATTTCAATTTTATACTTGCCATGGGAATGAACGAGCCAAATCTCGATGAGAGTGCACAAAAAATCGACCATACACAATAATAATAATCCAAAACAGCTAGAAATAGTGAGTAAATATTCCAAACTATAGGATATAGGGAGGATTGGTCATGAGAAAATGATTCGAAGGAATCAATGTAGTGGACGATAGTACATAAGAACGAATGTAATTTGTAGATCCAATGCTCACGTATCCACTACCACACCCATGAGAGTGAACACTGGTGTTAAGACCGGATGAAGGAAATGAAAATCCCCCCAAAAATGGAGTAGAAGGTGGAATATTACCACTTCCAAATTGATTCACAAGGTAAGGGGTTTTCTTCCCCTCCCCAGTCCAACACAACGTTCTGCACTAAAACCTAGAGTAGGTGACGGAATACTAGTAGTGATATCAGGCATGCCGAACGTAAAAATACTTGTACTCAAGGGAACATAAAGAGACTCAAGTAACCATAATCCCAAAAGTCACCTAGCACACATGGAGCACACCCCTAAGTAAAACTAGGTCAGATGAAAAAAATCCAAGAGTGAGGACAAGTGAGCTCCTGAATGTAGCAGGTATGTCTCGCATAGCAGAGGCTTGAGACTCCTATACACTACAAGAAAAGGTGTGTAATCAATTATATTGTCCCTTAACTTCATCGCATAAAGTGACTATGATGTCTAACCCCTACTTGACCAGGACACTCACAAAATAACCTCTAGAAGAACCCCATGCGATACCTAGGTAAGGAAACTAAGGTCAACCCAATATAACAAATGCTCAAGTGGATAGTCGCAGGAGGAATCTACCATATGGGAAGGGTAGCAAATCCCAAAGATTGAAAGCACAAAAGGTACCTCAAAAGCCCCTAGATATGAATAAGATATTGGAAATATCTCTGATGCTCAACATAACGTAGGAGGGGATTATCCCCACCATCAATGTGTGCGGTGCATCGTGCTTAACTCCTGTGTAAGAGGATCCTCCTAAGAACACTAATTATACCAAGGATTTCTCTTCTCACCTAGATAGACACCTAATTGTTTTGTTTCATAGGCTTGGGAAAATTTACTCATGACACCCTATTCCAAGACTCTACAACCTAAGCTTGTTGGTGCACCTTATAAAACAAAATCATTGTAATCAATTTTAATTTAAGCATTAATTTTAGAGGTTGTGATTAATCTAGGTAAATGGACGTGCAACTAGTGATGTTACGACTCGACAATAAAGCAAATATATGCACACCTAAAAATAATGCCAAGTGCAACTTTGTTTTCAAATGAAAAATGGTATGCCACTATAGGTAATGCACAAAATTATTTTCCTTTTTAAATGCAAGTGCAATCCTTCCTATATGAAATCCTAAATGCTACTCTCATCTAAGCAACCCAGTGCAAATACCTCCTTAAATGCATATGTGAGATGCAAGTAAGTATGAAACAATATAATTATTTTGTATTTTCAATATAAAATAATTAAAATGCAATAAAATTCATTAAAATTCTCAGTCTCTATAGCAAGAAGAAAACACGAGCCATGAAAGACACCAAGAATAAAAAACTAATGCACTAATGGCAAAAAAAGGAGATAAATTGATAAGAAAAATTTTCAAAGAAAGAAAATTAATAAAAAATTGTTTCTGGTCACAATAGAAGCAATCAACAGACAATATTGGTACCCAGGAGGACCCAACCACATACAACCCACCCAAAAAATTCCCGCATCAAGACATCAACCAAAACAGAGAATGTACGTGATTATTCAAAGAAAAGTAGTGTATGCACGCGACTAGGTAGAGTATAGCCCGCGTATATACGCAACTGTATGTTCTCTAACCCACTTATACAAATAATAACATGGTAAAAAGAAATCCAAGGGCCAAACCATTCTAGGGGACTGTCAATGAATGAACATACTACCAAATACAACACGGAAATGTGAAGAAACAGAGAGAAAATCGAGCAAAAAAATACACCTACAACTCCACCAAAAAGGAAATTCCTAGTGGAGTCGTCAATGTTGTTACGGAGAAAACATTCCTATGGTTTGGGGTGGACCACAATAGACAACATGACACCAAAAATCAATTCATTCTTTGACAATATATATAATGAAACTAACACTAAGGGATAAGAGTCGTACCTTTAACTAGACGTTTGAAGAAGACCCCCATTGAGCTCTTGATCAAAGCATGTCCCTACACTTTGTCCTCAACAACAAAGAGATATAAAAGCATGATATATAAAGTGTTAGAGTCTAATCTAGCATATTCAATCTAAACATGCATACAAAGTAATTACATCCATGGATACAAATATTCATAATTACACATGAAATTGGACGAGAAATGGATATTTCTATTAATGTAAATAGAGATACAAATGAAAAGATCTATCAGTGCCTCATTGGATTCGATAAACTGAGTCCCTCCATTTAGGCATCCACCACTTCAATCCTCCATACAATGGAAAGATCACAAAGACAAAGGAAATCTTGCGAAACAACACTAATGGCTTCCTCATAGACAAAGGGATGCATACTCAAGTATGTAATAATGGGGCAAAATTTCACTATAATCTCTTTCTTCTCCAAAATTCACGTCCTCTAATGCTTCACAATAGCTCAATATATAGCCCCTCAATAGGAAATCAAGGGTCGAATCAGAGCCTTTCCTAACATATGTAAGGCTAAGGATCAAGTAATTCGTTACTTGATGGGGAAAACTCCAAAAAAAAATTATTTTTTGAGCATAAAACCCGATGTATGCAGGTGATAGTGGTGAACACTATGCATACACGGGTTGTAGACTTGTTAGCTGGGTGTATATTCTAAAAGTGTTTTTAAGGGGTTCAACTGGAGCATCGGGGAAATGGTGAGAAAATGGGGTATAGTGAGTCTACATAGGGACATATGAATGCCATCAAAGAATGATGTATAAGTTGTGGAAGATCATTCTATAACAATATCGCATGGAAAGAGAATGTGCAATAAAAAAAGGAAATAAACTAGGAATAACATAGAAAACCAAAGTGAAATATGAAACAATATGAGAAATAGCTTTTCATTTATTATAAATGTAATTAGTATACTTCCATATTTGATAATTTAGTGATCATATTTTGGGGAAAATGGAACCTTTCTAAGTGAAAATAAATTTTTTTTCGATTCAAAGTAGTTATATGGATGCAATGGAACACCTATCTCACCCATACATGCATAAAAATAGTATAATCTATAAAACATTTGATGCATACAAATACATAAGACCAAGATCCTCAACATTGGGTGTGCTTCTTCATAAGCACTATATTAACTTTGTTAGACTAAAACAAAGTTTTCCACATAGGTTAAACACCTTAAGAAATTTCCTACACAAACATTTCACATATAGACACACCAATGTATGATGTGGTTAAAACCATTAGAGAGGGAAACATTCCATGGCCCTAACCAAATAACCACTTAAGGCAATTTATTAATGCAAAGGAAAACAATTTACATATTAATTTCTTACAAACCATCATCAACCGATGACCCTCCATTCTATATAAATAGAGATCGTGAATCAATTGGTGTTAAGACATGGATCAATGTAGTTGTTAAGATCAAGGAGAATATGAATTGTCAAATCACTTTATCTCCAAAGCATACCGTGACCATCAACTTAGATAAGTACAAATCCATACTAATGCAAACTAAAGAAACAAACTTTACCTAAATAAAAAATGGATCAAATTGATCTTAATAACAAATTCATAAGTGTATAAATACCCTAACACATGAAGCATGATACTCAAGAATATTACTCTCTAGTACCTAGGTTATTGGGTAGTACAACTAAGTGGATGTGTGAGCCTCATTAATTTGTTCCCTGAGATATTGGACCAAGTCGTATTGTTGGATATTGGACGTATATTATAGATCTATAGAACCTAGCACAACCTTGTACTTAATACTTTGAAAACCCTTATCTATTGATAATCCATGAAGTTACAACATAAATTGCAATGCTAAGAATTTGAAAATTCTATCAATGTAGTAATATTTGGATGGGGGTAACTACACTCTTATTTGAGACGTATCGCAATGAATTCATTGGGTCTATTTGATCACATTGGTACCAATCTCAAGTAAACTTTTCTATGGTCCTTCTTGCACCTTTATTTAATACATATCTCAACAAAATTATTGGTTTGAGTTGATCACATTGGTCTGGATCTCTAGATTCCATTTATGTGGTCCTATCCACACCCTTATTTGAGGCTTATCTCAATTGAATACTTGGGAAGAGTTGATCAAAATGGTATTGTCTCTCCACTAACCCTTTCTATGGACCCATGTATCTATGACTACCCCTCAAGGATTATATCTATACATCAAAGTCTCCTTCCTAGGAACTCAATATGATGAGTTGCAACATAAGACTTAACCACAACCATTCCTATTCTCAACAAGATTTTGACAGCATCAATGCCAAGATAGTCAATTTACAGTTCTAACCAAATGTCGAAACTAATTTCAATGCAAAATCAGGTCCTCACTTCAAAATATTCTTCTTACAGAAGGAAAGACTAGCTATCCCTAGAAGAAGGATATTAATCATTGAATCTCAATGGGAATCAATCTTCCCCATTTGTTCATGATCATGTGACACATACTACCTAAAGTTGTTCACAAAAGATTTAATGGTTCTAATCCCATAGGATGAACCATTCATTCATCACTTTCCCCTACATGGATTGATGAAACTTCATGTGGGTGTATTATATTTGGAGCCTAAATGTTGGTAGTTGTGGCAATGGCAGAAAAAATATCATGGGGGTATTTCTTGGACATAATTCATCTTAGAACTTTATGAATATTTTCAAAAAAATATTCATTAGTTGGGTTCATTAACTAAGCTTCAGCATTAATCAATGTTAAAGATTTGATATATAATTTTGAGCAACTATAGAGTCTAGTCCAAAGGAATGTCATATATATTTTTTTCAAAGAATACTTTACCAATAGTCTAGAAGAGGAGATAAATGCACAGACCCTAATGGTTGATCCCACTACTTGGTTGGAATCTTTTCAAAAAGATAAGGAATCCAAAAATGTGATGAGTGCTCAAACAAAAATCCTTAGTATCCTCTCAACCACTTATGATCCACAAGTTAACCGGACATGAAATTGTGGAATAGAAACTTAAAGGTCTTTTCTACAACTGTGGTGATAAATATTCCTTGGGAATAAGTGTAAGGAGAAACAAAAAAATTTATGATGCCCTTTTTGGAGGACAATTATGATTATTAATATGAATTTACTCCCCCATAACTAACCCATTTATCTATTGTAAACACTCACCCAATAGATCCATAGGAGGTGGAACTCCAAATATTCTTGCATACACTAACCAATATTTCTACCCCGAAACCCTCAAAATGATTGGCTACATCAAATATCACAAATGCATTGTCTTAATTGATAATAGGAGCACACATAATTTCATTCATCCCCATGTATCCCAAGAAACACAGTACTACATCCATACCATGAAAACAAATTTCAAGTCATGATTATTGATCGAGGATGTATGATATGTGTTGGTCATCATGAAATGTGAGGCTTTAAATGGGTTATTACACCTTACAATCTCAATTGTTCTCTAGTGAAATGAGTGTTTTTATATTTTCTTAGGTTTTGAATGGTTATGGCCATGAGGCCCCATCGCCATGGATTGTACTGAGTTGTACAAAAGTTTCCATAAAGAGTGGAATATCTACAGTTTCAAATAAATTTTAGTAATATTTTCGGATATCATTAATTCACACTATATGGAAAATCTACTTAAAAAGGGGCATTTATGAATTGTGGTGCAATTACATGCCATTCAAAAAATTTAGAACCCTTCTCAACCCATTTATTCTAACATGTAGTTAATCTTAGCCAAACACCAATCTATCTTTGAACCTCTGAAAGGAATCCTCCCTTCACAAGCAAAGCATCATAATTCTATTATGCTCATACCTTGTATCCTGCCTCCTAACATATTATTGTATCACTATCTATTTTCCCAAAAGAATGACATATAAAATATAATTCAAGAGTTTGTCACAACCAGTTTCATCGACCTTATTACTAGATTGTCTTCATCAGTAATCATAATGGTTTTCAAGAAATAAGGAACGTGCATCATGTGCCATGACTTTCAATCTCCAAATGATTTGACATTCAAGGATAAGTTTCTCATTCTTGTTATTAACGAACTTTTTGATGAGCTTAATTGTGCTCAATTCTTCACAAAACTTGATCTATGATTACGCTATCATTAAATTCACATGAAGGGGGAATATATTCCTAAAACATATTTTCACACCCATCAATACCATTACAAGTTATTGGTTATTTTCTTTGGCCATTGTAAATTTATTACATTGGCAATATCGATGTATACCTGCCATCTTGATTCAGGTCTGCTAACATCTACAGAGAGGGAGCTGCCCCTGAGAGAACCCTGCATAAAAAAAATACTAAAATTACCTAACGAAACCAGAATATTCACTAAAACAATTTTAAAACATAACATTTTGATGTATACCTATTTACTCGTGGGTCATGTACTCCTCTCACCTTCTACTGGGGTGATGAGCCCCCCATCACCTCCCTGTGAAGTCAACATAGGAAATTTACTAGAAAATTATAATTATATGCTAACGAAAAATCCTATAGATGTTAACATAATTAATAAAAGGTTGGGTAAATTGTTGGATGTACCACAACCATACTAACCGCATTTGTATCTACACGATTCAAATTGTAATTAATAAGCAGTTCTTCGCTAGTAGCTATTGATTTAATGGCACATACAAAGACACGGTTTCCTTCACACGACTCGAATATGCAGTTGGGTTGCTTAAAGTGTAGACCCTGGTTGTGTACTATGTATAAACCATGCAATATTACCAGTTGTTTTTGGCCTTTCGTCCATGTACAACGTTGCTCCTTTATTTTGATATTTTTCTTTCAGTTGTATATAATTTGCTGAAAACCCATATCTATGCATACTTCATGTATATTGGACTAGGAACATCCAATCACTATAGTTGTAAGAGGGTCCAACATACTCCATCAATTATGTACATCTGTCGTATCCAACCTTTATGCCATCCATGCAAAACAACCCCCATTTATGCAATGACGATGGTGCAATTCTATATATCCTTTCATTCACACAAAAATCAGTGTTTACTTGAGGACGATCCATAGGAACCCATTGTTTCACTAGGTGTTTGTAACCTTAAGGGCACCTTGATGTCTCCCACTGTCTCATCATCATAGGAACATGACCCCCCTCCTTTGAGAAAAATTCCATGCATTTATTGAATTTTCTTTTGATCTTATAAGATCTAGTTGATCTATCCCTTGTAGACCTATTGGATGTCTAACTTTCCTCTAGCTTTCCGAAACTCCCCTCGCGGGAGGAAGACAGGTCTAACAAATACCTGTTTGGTTCTACCTGCACCATGGCCGAAAAAAAAATTGGCAAAAACATAGCAGAATACTAGCAAAAAACTTGGAATGACTTATAAACACAAGATAATGTTGATATCATTATACTGAATATAATTTATAGGTCAGCCCTTCATTATACTGAATACAATTTATAGGTCAGCCCTTCATTATACTGTTGATATCATTATACTGAATACAATTCATAGGTCATCCCTTCATTATACTGTTGATATCATTATACTGAATAAAATTTATAGGTCAGTTCTCCAATCTACATTGGTCTGATTAATCATTTTCTTGGCCACTCCTCTCTCCTTACTCTACACCCGTAGGATTACATATAACTTAGAAAAACTTCCAACTCATCACAACAAACTCTTGTCCGAATCTTGTCTCGATAGCCATTATGGTTTTGAGGTTGTATCGATTGCATCACAATCCATCATTTAGGGTTGATTTGAATGGAATTCTTCATGTTTAGGGTTCAATTGAATGGAATTCTTCATAAATGGAATGTAAAACTTCCATCATTTAGGGTTACAACCAAACATTGAGAGGTATATGAGAGATAAGAATAGACAAACAATAGGGAAATTAGGGTTTGTGGGTTTTGGAAAAAATGAATAATGCAGTCCTAAGTTTGTAGATCTAAGGTGCAAAAATATGCCACAAATTAACAAACATAGAGGATAGACAAAGGAAATGTAGACCTAAAAATATCATGGAATAATTGTTTCGTTTATACTACAATGTCCATTCCACACCCTAGCTAGCCTATGGCACCACTAAGGTGAAAAATGATGTATATAATTATCAGGACAATTTCTATAACTGAAAGGAAAGGGTAGGATTTTCAAATTATACCAGTATTGGAATTTTATGTTGGATAAAATTTTTGAATACCACAATACTTGCTTATGCAACACAAGGAGAAAACATTCCTTCTCTGGACATCAATCCCTCATAATTCCATCCCTCCAATTCTATTCATCAGCCAAACTAGTTGTTCAAATCTGAAAAATGCATAAGTGTGGCCTTGAATTAGAACACATTTTCAAAACTTCACTAGAAACCATTCGAATACCGAGTTTGCTAGTCAATATCCCTTCATAGGCCACCAAGGTGTCCTCCATAATTCGCTAAGAAAGATTATATAAGGTCACAAGACAATGCCCTTTAAAGTTTGTCAAAGATACCCAAGACTATTGGTTTAGTGTTTGAAGGAATGCCCTTAAACTATTATGTTAATAATATTCATAAATAGTTTTAGTATTTGTTAATAATATTATAGTAGAAGTATACATCCTTAAGCATACTTCATTGACCCTTGTCATGCATTTCCTAGAGTTTACTAAAAGTGATCCTATGAAAAGTATTACTTTTTAGACATTCTATACCTTTTTACAGCACTATGGGCAATTCTGTGTCTATTTGTGGCCTCAAGCAGCCCTAAAACAATATTCATTTCTAATTATGGGCTGAATGTGGGAAAAGACAACATTCATACGTGATTCTGGGCCGGGTGAGATAAATAGAGTAGCACCGTGGGGGTGCACATTGGTAGCACATTGGTACTTTGTCCCTTGTGTATTCTTTTGAACTGTATATGTCACATTCCTTTGCATTGATGTAGTATTAAGTTTTTACAAAATACTACACTGTCCTCTTTTTTAAAATAAGTTTTTCTTCAAGGTTGACCAGACTATGTGATAAACTGAGTTTCCTGGAACATGATTAGTATCAAGCTAAAGTTAGCATGATTAGTATCATGTTAAAGTTAGCAAGTTATATCATTTTTTATTAGCAAATTATATCACTTTTTATTTCTATATTGTTGTTTCTTTTTCTGCCCATTTCTTATTCCTTGTGTATGTTATACATCAATACTTCCAACACCCAAAGTTCGATAGCCTTCACCATAACATAAAATATTATTCCTTGTTGGTAAGAACTGAGACACTCATGCACCCAAGTCTTGGCCAATAGTCCAGGCCCATTAATACTCAACGCAGAAACAAGGTAGTATCATGGAAGGTACATGAGTTAATTGACTATTCTATAGTAAAAAATTAGTGGTTCAAAGAGTAAGAAATGTTGTTTCTAAACTTGATCTTTGGTGCTTAGCAAAAGTTAAAATATCCCTTTAAGGAATATGGGTAGATTCTATTGTATTTTTCACAAACCATGATAATTATAGAGGTGGAGTTGCAATTTTATCTCACCAAGGTTGGAAGATGCCATTATTGAACATGGGTTAAACTAGATAAACCATGTTATTTAGGTTGTGTTTAACTTAAAAAGCCATGCTCTAGGATTGGCCAATATTTCAACACTAAACGATTAGTCAAAAGGGTGGTTTAATGGAATTAAGACCATTTAATATGTAATTTAAGATACTGAGAACAAAATTACAGAGTATATACATGTTGTGATAAGCATGTATCACTAGAAAGACATGCATAGAAACTTGTTGATCAAAATATAAGTCTTAACAGAGAGCAATAGATATTACATGCGAACACAGATTCTTTTTCTTTGAACATAAAGGCAGAAGACTAATTTAGGTGTTCAGAGACTTCCCCTTATATCGTCACCAACCAATTATAGGCTCTCTTGTAGTTTTGAAATACCCAAGCTACATAGTACATGGTTCATGTTGAACACATCCTACTTGAAGAATGATTCATGTATTCAATCTATGAGAAGAATTTGGAATTTGAATCCCTATCCTTCAGGGGTTAAAAGATATATTATATAGTGGGAGGGTTTCATAATAAGGTTTACTATCATTCTAAGGTGTTAAGGGAGATATTTGGTGACAATGAAAAGAAGAAAACATGAGGCAATCATGGAAATAATAGAATCATGTTGAATACCTCATAGATATTTTGTTGAATACATCACTGAAATCATAGATGGATTGACCTAGGATATGCTAAACATGGAATTTACATAATCACACGCCAGAATGAATTTTATTTTACATATGGATTAAGTATGGATTGAAATACATGCATAGAGATCAGAATATCTATTTTTATCAAGATTCACGCACATAATTTGTTCACCACACAGATAACTAATATTCACCATTAAAGTATAATACCTAAAAATGCATTACTTCACACACGGAAATGATGAATCTATCTTTTATTCATAAAATGAAACTGCACATGCAATAGAAATCCTGGTTTTGTCAATTAACTTCTACAGGATTGGATTAATCAAACTTCTTGGACACTTCCACCATTTGCGGCTCCTCTCTACAAATGGGGGTTTTTAATGCATATTTTGGAGGAGCATGCCCAAAACCCCTATCACAACATGCCCAAAAAATCACAGCATTTCCAAAACGCCTATCACAACATACCCAAAAATTCACAGCATTCCCAAAAAAATGAGGTGATGCTTACTCATTGAGCCATGAGCTCCAAATCGAAACCGTGAGCTCCAAATGTGAACCTTGAGCTCCAAATGTGAACTGTGAGCTCGAAATGTCAACCTTTAGCTCCAAATCGAAACCGTGAGCTCCAATTCTGAACCGTGGGCTCCAAATGTGAACCGGGAGCTAGTCCAAATTGCATAAAAGTGATACACCAGAGCCGCAAATAGTATTTTAACTTAGGTATATGTATAGTATTTTAACTTAGGTAAATAGTATTTCCATAATAGTATTTTTTAAGAGGTATAGTATTTTTAACTCAGGTATATGTATTTTTTGTTGTATGTATTTTTAACTTAGGTATAGTATTTTTTATTACAATATGATAATGCTATTCATGCTACTACGCAGTGGGTATTTTTAAGAGAAGGAGGAAACTGCGTTAAGTTGGATTTTATCTCGACGTTTCGAACCACAGAGTAGGGTTCATCATCAGGAGAAAGTGTCTCGGGTTGAAATAGGTAAGGGTTCTTTTGTTTTAATAATAAATGTAACAGTTTTTTTAGGGTTAAGCACTGACCTATGAATTTCAATATGGAATTGAAAACCTCAGTGGTAAACTTTCTTTTAAAAAGTTTTGTTTTTTTCTCCATTCAGACGAGGCTCAAAGAACACTCGGCAGACATCATTCACGATCGACACCAAAAATCAGCTCTAGCCGAACATGCTCACCATTCTCGCCACCACATACGAATTGAAGGAACAAAGCTTATAGCTAGAGATGATCACCACAAGAGGAGAAAAATTAGAGAGGCTATAGAAATAGAAAAATTCCCCTCAAACCTGAATAGAGATGATGGCCTGAAACTAAATGATTGCTGGCGCCCTATTATCCGCCACCTGAAAAACTATAACACACACTCAAAATTAACAAAAGAACCCCTCCCTAACTAGCGACATTTAATATTATTAAACAAACCTTAAAAAATTCACATTTCTAAAAAAAAAAAATACTAACCTTCTAAAAAAAAAGCTAATTACAACTTAAAATATATTAAACTTTTATAAATTTTTAAAAAATTTTAAATTAAATTCCCCTTTTTAAAAATTGAATATTTTAAAAAAATTAAAAAACTTTTCATAAAATTTTAATAAAAAACATTATAAAAAACATTATTAAAATTTTTAAACTCTTAAATAGTTTTAAAAATTTTAATAAAAAAACATTATTAAAAAACATTATTAAATTTTTTTTTTACTTTTAAATAGTTTTAAATAGTTTTAATGTTAAGAACATCATTAAAAACTTTAAAACTTTTTAAATTTCCTTAAAGTTAAAATTTTTTTTAGAAAAACCTAATTAAGTAAACTGTATAGAAAATTAAAAAATTAAAGATTTTTAAATTAAAACTAAATTTTTTTAACCAATATACCTTTAATAAAAACTTTAAAAATTTTAAAGAGAAAAAAACTTAGCAAAAAACAAAACTTTTTAAAAGAAAGTTTACCACTGAGGTTTTCAATTCCATATTGAAATTCATAGGTCGGTGCTTAACCCTAAAAAAACTGTTACATTTATTATTAAAACAAAAGAACCCTTACCTATTTCAACCCGAGACACTTTCTCCTGATGATGAACCCTACTCTGTGGTTCGAAACGTCGAGATAAAATCCAACTTAACGCAGTTTCCTCCTTCTCTTAAAAATATGATAATGATGATGGATATCTCACCTAGTCTCTACAATCTCACCTAATCCCTACAATGAAATGATGATGATGGTGATGACGATGATACCAAATTGTTAACATAAATGATGATGTTGATGATGACAATGATGATGATGATGATGAAGATGGCGATGGCCATGTTGATATCATATGAAATGATGATGACTATGATGATGATGATGATGATGACGTTGATGATTCCGATGGTGATGACAATGGTGATGATGATGATGATGATGATGATGACAACGATGATTTTGATGATGTTGATGATGATGATGACGATGACGATGATGATGATGATGATGAGGATGATGACAATGGTGATGATGAGGATGAGGATGAGGATGATGAAGACGACGATGATATTGACGATTATGTTGATGATGTGGATGATGTTGATGTTGATGATGGCGATGACAATGACGACGACGACGACGACGACGACGACGATGATGATGATGGTGATGACCATGTTGATATAATATAAAAACATCATCATCATCATAATCATCATCACCATCACCATCATCATCATTCACATCATCATCATCATTTTGATCATCATGGTTATCATCATCATCTTAATCTTCATCTTCATCATCGTCAACATCATTACAGTCATCATCACCATTGCCATCATCATCATCATTTCCATCATCGTCAGCATCATTACAATTTAGAATCCATGTGCTTGTCACATTGGAGCACCAATACATTCTTGTTTTCAAAGTATCAATGTGCTTGTCACATTGGAGCACCGTGACCCAATTTTCACAAAAAGTATGTCCATTCAATGTCCATTAAAAACATATTTCCTAATTTTATCCATTTAATAAGGTAAGATGGTTGTATGTTTTAACATTCTTGATATTCATTTTTGAATTGTCTTATTTATGAAGTATCATGATTGGATTTTTGTTCAGGGAGAAGATCGATGCTACATCTAATTATCATGATGATGAAGACGATGGTGATAAACATGATGAAGCTCATGGTGATGATGGTGATGATGATGACGACAATGATGATATCATCACCACCATGTTGAACATGATGATGGTGATGATAATGATGATCATGATGATGAATATGATGACGATCAACATGATGATGATGATGAGGTTCATGGTGATGATGATGATGTTGAGGGTCATGGTGATGGTGAGGATGATGGTGGTGGTAATGGTGATGATGATGGTGATGGTGATGGTGATGGTGATGGTGATGGTGATGATGGTGGTCATGGTGGCGATGATGGTGATTTGGATGATGATGGTGGTCATGGTGGTGATTATGATGATGGTCATGGTGACCATGATGGTGATGATGATGATGATGATATTGATGGTGGTCATGGTGGTGATGATGGTGATGTGGATGTTGATGGTGAATATGATGGATGGTGATGGTGATGGTGAATATGGTCATCATCTTCATCATCCCCATCCTCACCATCATCACCATCATCTTCATCATCATGACCCTCTTCATCATAATCGTCATCGTCATCATGATGATGATGATGACAATGGCGATGATGATGGTGATGATGATGATGATGATGATGATGGAAATGATGATGATAATAATAATATTCATCATCATCATCAGCATCATCATCATCGTCTTCATCATCATAACCATCATTACCACCATCTTCATCATGTTGATCATCATCGTTGTCGTCATTGTCGTCGTTTCCTTCATCATCATCGTCTTACGACTACGGATTGTCAGATGATGATAGTGATGATAATGATGATTATCACCATCATCACCACCATATTCATCATCATCATCTTGTTCATCATCATGATCATCATCGTGTTTATTTCCAATTTTTTTATGAAATTAAATTACTGTAATTGTCGATTTCCTTATTCTCTGTCTCATGTGTTTGTTGTAGTTCGTATAATTACCATTGCACTGTTAGTATCATTTATAGTTTTTAAATAAATTAACCTCCCATCTAGTATGTTCAGCATCATCATCTTCAAACACATTTGGGAGGCTTCCAAGTGGATTTGGGTAATAGTCGCCCCCGTAAGTGACATAAAATCTTTAAAAAAAAATTTATGCATTCTCATTTTTATCTTTCAGTAATTGTTTATAGAATAGAGTAGTATAGATTGATACTGCTCTAGTCTAAGTGTTTTGTTCTGGTTTGATTACCTTAATAGTTGAATTCTTAGAAGTTTGACCCGGTTTTTCATTTTGAAATATCTTCCGATCTTTTCTTTGTTAAAATATTTCCACGACACCCTAGGATTAACCCCTCTACCTTTGCATATACTTTGTGTCAACTCTAATTTTACCAACCTCGGTCATTAATTAAATATTAGGTGGAGTAATTAAGACATTATAACACCCAACAATATTTCATCATCATCGTCTTCATCATCATGACCCTCATCATCATCATCATCATCATCACCATCATCACCATCATCATCATCTTCATCATCGTCTCCATCATCATCATCTTCATCATATTGATCATCATCGTATTCATTATCATTATCATCATCACCATCATCACCGTCGTCACCATCTTCATTTACAAATTTAACGTTTAATTACAACCGAAAATTCAATTTCAATTACATTAGTATGGAGCACCATGACCCAATTTTCACTAATACCTCCGATCTAGTATGTTCAACATCATCGTCTTCAAACATGTTTGGGAGGCTACCAAGTGGATTTGGGTAATAGTCGCACCCGTAAGTGAAATAAAACCTTGTAACATGAAATGTTATGTGTGATTCTAGATTATGAGTAATGTAATATATTATTTTATATAAACTGAGATTTTCACTATTTTTATTTTAACATTTTATATTTTTTTATGCATTCTCATTTTATTTTTTTAAATAAAGAAAATAAATCTTCAAAATGAAAAATATAATGTTAAGTCTTATTTAATGTAATTTAATTTTTTTTAATTTGATTTTTATATAAAAGACTTGGAATTTAATTTTTAATGGAATTTAATTTTGTTTTTTATTTTATTTTTATAATTTTATTTTTATTTGCTTTTATATGAATTTTTACTTGATCTTTTAGTTTAGTTCATCCTGACCGTAGCCACCCAACATTATCGCTGCCAACTGGAAGGGCCACTGTAGCCATGGATAACAGGGAGGTAGACCACGAAAACGACCAACTAACCGCTATCTTTTCGCTACCCCTGTCAATAGGCGCTGCCGCAGAACCTTCAACTGGAAACCCTACATTTTTCCCATCACCAGATTCTGTCGAGGGTTTCTTCAATTTAGGCTCAGTTTTCTCATCGTTAGAAGTGGCACACAATAATTTTCTCCTCCATCTGGACCCATATGTCTCAATACTTGAACAAGCCATTACAGAATTGGAGGATTTTTTGAATCCTGGCTGGTCGGAACCACCTCCTCCATAAACAACTATCATAGCTAGTGAAGCTAATGATGCAGAGGGTTTTGTCAACTCCATGGTAGCAGCAGCTGGCACTGAAGAAACTCTACCAGGATCAGGCTCGGAATCTAGTCACAGCCCCTCTGCAGGAACCACACTAGAGAAGGAAGAAGAAAATGGAAGCCCTAGGAAAAAGAGGCAAAACAAGTGCCTGACGCCAACCTATGGAAACCTAGATATGGTTTGCAGTGTCAATGTGGCCATAGAAGAAGTGGAAGATATGGTTGACTGGGTAATTGTCAGGAAAATTCGTGCCCGACACCTTAACCTTGAAGAGATGAAGGGATGGGTTCACACAAATTGGGCAGACCTCTTATCATCTGTGGCCGAGGTAGGAAATTTATCAAAGGGTTGGTATAGTTTCACCCTTGGCATCAAGCATGGCATGGGTAAAATATTGAACCGAAACTGGTTCTATGGGATGATACCCATTATGTTCGAGAGATGGACACCCCTGTTTGATGCCAAAAGTGAATGAATGGATAGAAGGGTCGTATGGGTACTATTGCTAGGCCTACCGCTAGAATTTTGGAACCCAGCCTCGCTGAAGGATCTGAGTAATGCCATAGGGACATACCTGGAAGTAGATTTCTCATACCTGTAAACCAAGAGGAGGGAAGTGGTGTGAATTTTGGTTTCTATGGACATCAGAGTGGAGTTGAGGGAGTACCTCAACCTCATTAGAGGCAATGTAACTCGACATCAACCATTGGACTATGAGGGTCTACCATTTATATGTCATCGGTGCCACAAAGTGGGACATCTGGCACAAAAATGCCCTATTGCAACATCTACAGCGACAACACATAAAAGAAGGTACCCTAAGGATACTGATCCACAAGACAAAGGGAAGAAAGATTCAACACCAAGGGTAAGAAGCTCTGAGACTATTCCACCACAGCAGCCCCCTAAAGAGAAGACATAACTTTGTACCAAAGGAAGCACGAAATACCTCACGGGTATGCACTCTGTTCTTTCTATAAAGGAACAGTTAAATAATTTTATTATAAATGATGTTGCACCTACACACAACTACACTTCTACGATAGTTCATCTCCCTTCCACCAAGGAAAAACCACCATCCCCTCCTTTTTCCCTTCCTTCTCCGCCCTCCCTCTCAAAAGAGCGACCTATTTCCCCCACACAGTCTTGTGCTCCCCAACCCTTGATCAACTCATCCCCTAATTCTGACTCCATTTCTGTAATCAGATTTCACCTCCATTCAAGGGACATACCAGCTCAAGCAAACCCTTTATTTTGCTTGGGGGTGAACCGAATTCTCCCAACCCAGTGGAAAGGAAGAGGAAAACCGTCTTTCTTATCCTTTTCCCAGCAAAAATCACCCCGGTATCAAGCAAATGGTAAGCATAAAACTCTTTTTGGGGCACTTAGAGCAGTGCATGTTGAAATATTGTAACTTCAAGGAATATTCTATATGTATTTTTTTTGGTCACCGATGTTCCTACCGGGATAATCACTTCTATTTATTTATACCCCAATGTTTCTAATCAGGAGAACTAATAAGAGTCATGAGGAAGTCCCCTCCATTGTAAGTCGGGTCATTAGTACCCCGGTTGTGGTTACTTAATCCTATAAGATTAAATTAAGATTAATCGATCCTACATAACTGAATTAATTATTAAGTGAATGAAACAATATAAATAGAGGTGAGGTGATTCTCATTTGAGACACACACTCACTTGTGTAGCTCATGAGAGAGAGAGAGAAAGAGCTGGAGGAGAAGGAGGATCAGTCTTTTGGGTTCTACCTTTTATCTTTTTGGGGCATCTATATTGAGGAAGCTTTTGCTGGTTTTTTTCCATTAGGGTTTTCCAAGGATAAATCTTTTTGTTCTTTTTGTGTGGTTGTGCTTGTCTATATTTCATTGGTATTTTGGCTTATTGTTATGCTGTTATGATGCTAAATGTTTTAAGATCTGATATAACCATTAAAAATTCGACATGGTAGAAGAGCCACCCTGAAAGAAGACACTATGCAGCTGCAGAATCTAGGGATTCTTACTTTTTGGTTCTATCTCCACAATCCATCAGCAAATAAAGGTTAGGTTGACTCTCCATTGAAGAGCGCATCTTTCTGTCGAAGCATAATTTGATTCCGGGCATTTTCAGTTTTTGCTACGGGAAATTAGGGCTTTTTACATAAGAGAAATTTTTGAGTGAGCCCAAAATAGGATTAATATCCTCATCAAAATCTAAGTTTAGAGACATGGGTTGAGATTTTTGGTTGGGTGAAACTCTGGGAAAGTCAAACCCTAGTTTGACCCTAGGCCTGAAAAACCCTAAAATACTGAAACTGATAGTTTTGGTATATTCTCTATATCTCCATATTGTAGAAGACTCAGGTGTCGAAAATTTCACAGGTCAAAGATAAATTCTATATGTACACTGTGTCCAAGTTTCAGACTCATATTCTCTATATTATAGGAGATATGATTCCTCCAAGTTAGGGTTCCAGCCTCTCTTAGAATTCAACCTTAAACGGGTTACCTAGGGAGAATTGCTATATATTAGGATACGAAGATCCAAATGAAATTTTGCAAGATGTTCCAGAAAGGGAAAGGAAGGTATGTTCAATGGTAATAATTTTTGACCTCGAAGATAAAACAATGACACGTGGAAGTCAATACAAGTTCTCTCTTTTGAACAGTCCTGAAATAAGTCACCTTGGTAAAACGTGTATAAGTCCCAATGGGTGAAACCAATGTGAATCAAACCTGTTGTGTTGGAAAGAGGATAGAAGAGGATACCTCAGTAAGAAATTTTAGACACATAGGAGCAGTAATTTCGGATATAACTCAGAAACAATATCAGGAATTATGTAGAAAAAACTAAAGAAAACTAGGGCATCAGATATTTTGCAATTCTGATCACAGTTTTGGGAAAATGAATATGCCGCTCAGCTTGCCTTTAGGAGACACATCTTTCTATCCAATCAGATCTGAAATATTCCAAGTTTTGAAAATTGGGATTTCTCTAACAAACCCTAGATCAACCAGATCCGGAACCAGGACGAACACCTCAAACCGGTAAGATCTAATCTTTTTTCATTTACATTTGAGGTTCTAATTTCAAAATGACCAAGCACCCCAGCTTGATGGCAAGATTGGTAAATATGAAAAAATTCTGAGCATGGAAGCATAGTATTTCACTGGTTCTTGAAGAAAATGAATTGGACACCTACATAAGTGGAGAGGTTCCAATTCCAGAGGGAAATGAGGCTAAAGCCTTACACAAGAAGAAACTTGACTCATAATAAGAGAAGAG
The DNA here is from genome assembly GCA_001517045.1 of Pseudotsuga menziesii. Classification (NCBI taxonomy): domain Eukaryota; kingdom Viridiplantae; phylum Streptophyta; class Pinopsida; order Pinales; family Pinaceae; genus Pseudotsuga; species Pseudotsuga menziesii. Next base: position 515,113 of record LPNX010895479.1, on the reverse strand, counting down.
AAGATGGGAGAAACTAAAGATCAAGCACTCATGATTCAAATAAGATCCCTCAAGCAATGAGGAATATGAAGAACTCAATTCTTGAAGAACCCCTTATACATCTTAGCATTTGAATAAGAAATGATGATGTCATGAATGAAGAAGATGATGAACAGAATGATCAAGAAGGAGTCTACCCACAAAACGAATAAAAGATAAGTATTCAATTTTCATTTCATGATATTGTTTTGTTATGCATTTGATTATATTCAGTTGATGTGTTATGCATGATAGAATGTTTGCATTAATGACAGTATACTACTAATATGTATGTGATGGGTAAGTAGCTCATGGTGCTATACAACTCTCCATTGTTACTTATCTAGAATGAAACCTCTTCGCTGACATATTGGATTAGTGCACAATCCCAATGATGTTATGGTAGAGATGGAAGGCATCTAGAAGGTTTTTACGAGATATGGATGAATGTTGTATTGGATAAATAGTTACATGATGCATAAGAATTTTTCGTTATGCATATGTTCTATGAAATGGTTCTAACCATGCTACTGGTGCATTTGAATTATAGGAAAGGTCCTGTACAACCGCCTACAAGAAAAGGAGGATGAGACTTGTTCCAAAGAACAAGTGATAAAAATTGAAGATTCACTCCAATAAACATGAATATGAAGCTCCCATGGTCAAAGACACCGTGACAAAAGAAAGAGCTTCAGAAAGTGGTAGGTCCACCTCGAATGATGAAGACCACCTTGGGTATGAGAGATAACTCAATATGAAGAAAAGTATAGCGAGAATTCCAAGAGGCCTCATATACACTCTAGTTGTGTAACACAGTTGGGTGACATCATTGATGCTAACCTTTCCAACTATGAAAGAAGTTATGACCAAAGAGTAACAATCGATCATGGGGATTGATGTCTATGATATGGTTTCGAGACCTGAAGGGAAGTCCGTAGTATCTTCCATATGGATCTACCAGAAAAAGTGTACAAATCAAGGTTCGTATTTTGCCTCAGAAATAATAGACTATGACATGACATACTCTATTGACCAGGCCCACTAGAAGTATATATCAAGCAGAGAACCACCTGTACATAATGAAGAGGAAAGATGATGCTCCATTTCATGGAGAGTGACTACAGAATATATTTGATTTCGACATGGTACGACATGATGGACAGCTTCTTGATGGATTAAGACTTTACCAAGAGTAAAGTGGGTTCCAACCTTCAATGTTGAATACATAAGACTAGGATATGTTGATGACCTGACAAGATGAACTCATGGAAGATGCTATGATGAAAGAATACTAGAATGATGTTTGGGATATAGTACTCAAACCAGAAAGCAAGAATGTGGTATCTTCCAAATGGATTTGCAAGATAAAATATGTTAGCTAGATGTTTCTCTCAGAAAGAGAGAATTAATTTTGAAGAGACACTTGCTCTAGGAAGCAAGGTACACTTCCTTCAGAACTATCATGGTAATTTCTTCCATGATGAAGTGGGATATACACTAGATTGATGTAAAGAAAATCCTTCCTTAATGGTATGATTGAGGAAGAGTTTTACATCAAATAGTCACAAGGAATTGAAGTTGAAGATAGACGGACTCGCGTATGCAAGTTGAAGAAGGCCATGTATGGCCTGAAACAAGCTCCCAGATCTTGGTATGGAAGGATAGATAGTTTCTTGATAAGAATGGGCTTTGCCAAGAGTAAAGCCGATCCTAAACTTTACTTCAAGGTTATAGAATATGAACTTGTCATACTATTTGGATGATCTATTTCTAACAGACAGATTGTAGAATGCAAGAAGAAGCTTGCTAAAAAATTTTAGATGAAATAACTTGGCCTAATGCATTATTTCTTAGGTATGGAAGAACTCAAAAGGAATATTTCTCAGTCAAGGAAAGTATGTAGTGGAAGTTTTGAAAATATTTGACATGTTGGAATGTAAAGCCATGGCCACACCCATGGGTGCCAACCTAAAGTTTCTAGATGATGACCAGTTAGAGTTAGTGGATGTGACTCAATAGAGACAAATTATTGGTTCGTTGATGTATCTAACAAATACCAAAACAGACATTTGTTTTGTTGTGAACACCTTTAGTCAATATCTAGTTCAACCTAGACGTGTTCACGTGATAACTGCAAAACAATTAATGAGATATCTGAAAGGGACTATAGACTTTGGTCTATACTATGATGGAAACCATGATTAAATATTGTATGGCTATACAGATGCAGATTGGGCTGGAACTATCTCAGATAGGAAAATCACATCAAGTGGATGCTTTTGTTTGGAGTCTACTGTGATTTCATGGTTTAGCAGGAAACAGTCCAGTATTGCTCTTAGCACCGCTGAAGTAGAATGCATAGAAGTTTTCTCTGCTAGTTGTGAAGCCATATGGATTCAAAAGGTGATGTTTAGTTTATTGGATACCACATTGATTCTATGTGATAACCAAAGTTGTATAAAGATGACAGAGAACCTAGTGTTCCATTGAAGCACATATAAATCCGATATTTCTACATATTGTAAATGCAGATGATGGTGATTCAGTATTTCTATATGGAAGATACACATGATGATGTTTCAGTATTCCCATACTGAAGATATAGATTATGTTTCAATATTTACATACTGTAGATGCAGATGATGGTGATTCAGTATTTCTATACTGAAGATATTGATGATGATAGTTCAGTATTCACATACTGAAGATACATATGATGATAGTTCAGTATTCACATACTGAAGATGTAGATGATGATGGTTCAAATGATAATGATTCCACACTGATGTGTTGACAAATCCATTGTCTCAGGGAAAGTTCAAATGATTTCATGACAAGCTTGGTGTTGTTCAGAAAGACCTTCCTTGAAAGGGGGAGCAGTGATGTTGTAGTGGGATTGTATCATTTCTGGAAATTTGTCCTAAAGTGATTCGGTGACTTCGGTCCTCGAGAATGAAGAGGGATTGTATCATCCCGGAACATTTGTCCAGAAATGATCCGGTGAATTAGGTCCTCGAGAATGAAGAGGGATTGTATCATCCCGGGACATTTGTCTAGAAATGATCTGGTGACTTCGGTCCTCGAGAATGTGGTGGGATTGCATCATCCCTGAAATTCTGTATAAAATGTATCCGGAGGCTTCGGTCCCCATGAATGTGGTGGGATTGCATCATCCCCAAACTTCTGTTCAAAATGTACCTGGAGGCTTTAGTCCCCGTGAATGTGGTGGGATTGCATCATCCCTAAACTTCTATTCAAAATGTATCCGGAGGCTTCGGTCCCTGTGAATGTGGTGGGATTGCATCATCCCTAAAATTATGTTCAAAATGTATATGGAGGATTCGGTCCCCATGAATGTGGTGGGATTGCATCATCCTTGAACTTTTGTTCAAAATGTATCCAGAGACTTCGGTCCCCATGAATGTGGTGGGATTGCATCATCCCTCAAATTTCTTTCAAAATCTATCTAGATATTTCGGTCCCCATGAATGTGGTAAGATTGCATCATCCTTGGACATAGTCCTAAAGTGATAGGGAGTTATTATCCCGTAATTGTATCCGGTGGCTTTGGATGTCAAGAATGTGGTAGGATTGTATCATCCTTGGACTCTAAGTCCAAAAGTGATCCAAATACTTTCGTGTTCATGTTGTGGATTGCAAGTTGTTATTGATGATGATTATGTTACTGATCGAAAGATCAGAGTGTGATGATGATGATGTTACTGATCGAAAGATCAGAGTGTGATGATGATGATGATACTGATCGAAAGATCAGAGTGTGATGATGATGATGTTACTGATCGAAAGATCAGAGTGTGATGATGATGATGTATTGATCACAAGATCAGAGTATGATGATGATGATGATGCTAATTAAAAGTTCAGAGTATGATGATGATGATGATGCTAATCGAAATATCAAAGTGCTGTTGATGATGATGTTGTTGATCGAAAGATCAAAGTGCTGTTACTAATGATGTTGTTGATCGAAAGGTTGAAGTGTTGCTGATGATGTTGCCGATCGAAAGGTCAAAGTGCTGATGGTGATGTTGTTTATCGAAAGGTCAAAGTGATAATGATGATGTTGCTAATTGAAAGGTCAAAGAGTTGATGAAGATGTTGCTGATCAATCAAGCGGTCAAAGTGTTGCTGTTGCTGAAGATTGAAAATGAAGAATATATGATGAAAAGCTTCCAATGATTTATATATGTGTCACCATGATTATGTTGATGGTGTCCTCTCCCTCCTACTATTGTTGTTGTTGATGTTGTTGTAGAATACCCTTCTCGTTAAGGGGGAGTGTTGAAATATTGTAACTTTGAAGAATATTCTATATGTATTTTTTGTGGTCCCCGATGTTCCTACCGGGAGAATCACTTGTATTTATTTATACCCCGATGTTTCTAATCGGGAGAACTAATAAAAGTCATGAGGAAGTCCCCTCCATTGTAAGTCAGGTCATTAGTACCCCAGATGTGATTACTCGAGCCTACAATATTAAATTAGGATTACTTGAGCATACATAATTGAATTAATTATTAAGTGAACGAAAGAATATAAATAGAGGTGAGGTGCTTCTCATTTGAGACACACACTCACTTGTGTAGCACATGAGAGAGAGAGAGAGAGAAAGAGTTGCAGTAGAAGGAGGATCAGTCTTTTGGGTTTTACCTTTTATCTTTTTGGGGCATCTATATTGAGGAAGATTTTGTTGGTTTTTTTCCATTAGGATTTTCCCAATATAAATCTTTGTGTTCTTTTTGTGTGGTTGTGTTTTTCTATATTTCAGTGGTATTTTGGCTTATGGTTATGCTTTTATGATGCTAAATGTTTTAAGATCTGATATAACCATTAAAAATTCAACAGTGCAAACCCCTGAAGGGGATCCCAAATGAAATTCCTATCTCTCAACTACAGGGGTCTGGCAAGTACCCAAAAAAACTTGACATAAAAAGAGTGAAACATGTACAGAAACCTGATATCATTCTACTGCAGGAAACCCTAGGAATTGAAGCCTGAGGTATCTAGGGTTTTGTCCTCTATTTCAAGCAGTTTCACCTTTCTGGACCTGAGTGAAAAAGGTCACTCAGGAGGTTTAGCAATTGCATGGAACCCTACCATTTTTCGTTGTGAAACTCATGGGGAGCCTTCTTTGGAATGATGCTAGAACTTTTCTGGGTAGAAGCAAACCTACACCTCAAACTTATAAACATCTATGGGCCTTATAATGGTTGAGTGAATTTCTAGGAGTCAGTACAAGCCTCTCATTTTATAAAAAAGGAGAATGTGATTATCCGGGGGGACCTTAATTTCACCATTGCAACCCATTAGATCTGGGTTCCAAATGAAAGAGTGGACCCCCTGGCAGCTTTCTTCCAAAACCTATTATAGAGCCTTAAGTTGGTTGACCTAGATCCTCAGAAGCTCAAGTCAAGTTGGACAAATAGAAGAACATGGAAAGACCGAATTGCAAAAAGACTATATAGATTTATGGTGGGGGAAAGTTTACTGGAGTGTGATCTGCAGTTCAAGGAATGGGTAGACTCAGGAGGGGACTTAGATCATCATCCCATCTTCCTAGAAGTATCAAGAAACCCTCAAAAACTAGCCTGTCCTTTTAAATTCGGTGCAGCCTGGATTAAGCATGAGGAGGTACTTGAGCTCATACAATCAAACTGGACCCCTTATGGAGTAGAAGCCGGATCACATGATGCAACACATTTTGTGAAAAAATTGGCTCGAGTTAAGAAGTTCCTGAAGGAATGGGAAAAAAAAAGACACAGGATGAACAAGCCCTGTTAATTTTTTGAACACAAATACAAGGAAGTATATGAGTTTTACCATAGACCTTTTCTGGAATCCTTTCTTGTAATGCAACTTGTTTGACTATTTTCGACACACATATCTACAGACCTCTCTTAAACTCTGCTTTTTTCAGCTCTATTCTCCACTCAACAAAAGTTGCATAGGCTACAGGCCTAGCTCATTTTTGGAACTATCAAAAGGCTCAGGGGTAACATAAACAACAACATCAGAGCACTTATATCTGGCTCTTTTTTGGCATAATCTCTTGGGATAGAGATGATCAGATGATAAACTGTTTCCTTGTGGAATAGTGGTTGTTATAGCATGCTAGTTGTATAAGCAGTGGTATGCATCTGCATACAATTTTAAACAACCACAAAATTTGCAACAATACATAAGGTGAATAATGTTCTAGCAATAACATCTGATTGAATCATTAGAAAAGACGTAAAATTTATAATAAACTCACTAATACATTATTTATCTAATCATATGTAGCATTATATCAATACTATCAAAAACATAAAATATAAAAAAAAAAAACATTCATGGTTGAGTTTATCTTAGTTTTGAAAGTAATTTTATCCTCTACTAAACATGGCAACCATGTGAAGGTGGAAGTTTATCAAACACCACCCACCTTTCTCGTACCATTGTCAATTCCTCATACCCAAACCATCTAGTGATAAATAATTGGAATTAACTTTACAATATAAAAAAACATAGAAAACGAGTACATAAAACATAGTGAAACATACATTATAGTACAAGATTTTTTATATTAAAAATATTGGTTACTGCAATATGTCACTAGCTTAACGGTGGTGATGTGGATGGTGATGATGGTGATCATGATGATGAACATAATGGTGATGAAGATGATGATGATACTGACGATGAGGATGAAGATGATCATAATGGTGATGATCATGATGATGATGGTGATGTGGATGGTGATGATGGTGATGATGATGATGATGATGATAATGATGATCATTGTCATCATTATCATGATGATGAAGATGAACATAATGAACATGAAGACAATAATGATGATGAAGATGACGATGATGATGAAGACAATGCTGATCAACATGATGATGATGGTGATGTGGATGGTGATGATGATGATGATGATGAATCATGGGTCAATGTATTTGTACCATTAAATGAATCGACAAAACATATGTAGATCACTTGATAAAACATGGAGAACCAAAAAAAATATGTATATAAGGCCATCGATCACGTCAAAACACCATTTCTTGCCTCTTAAATATGGACATGTATCTCAACGCTATCTGTAACAAGTTCCAATGGAGGAGTCATATAGAAATAGTGAAAATTAAACATTAAAATTATAGAAATAGTTGTTTTTAATGTATTCTTCCTCACCATTCATTGAGCTCCTCTTTGTTTCGAGAATATTTTACTATTCTCTACTAAACAGGACCAACCACATGAAGGTGGAAGCTCTTATGGCCCCTTCCCCCCCTCATGTCACTCTTATATCCCAAACCCAATGCATCTACCTGCAAATAACAATTTAATGCAAATTATTTCACTCAATAACTGAAAGAAGATTTCATTAAATCATTCTTTAAATCATTAATTAAACCATTCAACCATTCAACAGCTGAAAAAAACATTCAAAGAATATGTTAGTGGTGATGATGATGATGATAGTGATAGTGACGATGATGATGATGATGATGATGATGATGAAGATGATGGTGATTATGATGATGTTAGTAACTCCTTTTAAAAAAAAATAAGATAAAAGAATAGGTCTAATTAAATATTTACCTTTCAATATATTTCATCGTCTTCTTCATCCACGTCATCATCTTCTTCATCCAATTCATCATCTATATCATCAGATCTAGAGTCAACATTGTAAGGATTGGCCATATCATCATTGTCATCTATGTCAGTTACGCTCATCATGTCATCGTCGGTATAATATTCATGGGCATTATCTACTACATCATCCGATTCAACTAATTCTTGGACATCTTCCGCAGGATCATCATCATCATCTAACTCATGTTGATCATACTCTTCATCATCGTCTTCTTCTTCCAAAGAACCCTCTTCATTACCATCGTCAAGGTTATACTTTATCGGCCTTCCCCTTGGATTGTGTCTCACAAAAAATGACCAACCCGCTTTACCTAGAACCTCCGAGTAAAATACCTACTCACATTGGCTTGGAAGAACATAGGGCTCTGTTCGTGGCTCAAACAACATTGTATTTATCATGGTAAATCCATTATCGTGTTCAACAATAGTTCTATCGAGATCATTGAGAATCAATCGTAACCTATACCATTTGACAATGAATAGAACCACCTTGAAGGATTTAAAGTCACATTGTAGAATATCTTCCAAATACCCATCGTATCGATTTTCTGAGAGTTATGGATGTCTGTCACTTCTAGATGAAACATTGGTCATCTCAAAGACTGCAGATATCCCACAATCTGATGTTTTCTTTGTTTCATCCAATTTTTTGATGCGATATCTACAACCATTACAGACCATATCCTTATGGTGTTTTACCTGCAACAAGCAATACACAAAAAAATTACACAACGATTCAATAGTTATGCAACAATACATGGAAAAGAACAGCATGTATGTCAAAATGTAATTTGCAAAATAAAAGATTTAGAGTGATTGATTAATATGCTTTCCATTTTATCTTTTAAACCATATGCTAAATCGATTTCCCTTTTTGTAATATTTCTATCTCCATTGCGATGTGCTGCTTTTACCAATGATGCCACACCTTCCCATGATATTCCATGACCTGATTGTTCGCATCGTTCAATCCATACCTTCATCCAGTCAATAATGTTTGCGATGTATAAATGAATTATATCCCATTCTTGACCAACTGCTTGATGACAATAATCATTAAAATGAAAGACAGGAGTAAATTTCCTGAACAAAGTGTTATATGCTCTTAATTGATGCAATAACTAGAAAATGGAATTAGAATATGAACGATCTTATAAACATCCGCTAGCTAATAATTACCTTTCACCTCCCTCGATCTACCTTTCCCCTTTAGTTGCTCCCATTCAAATTTGTGATTGGAGTCTGGATCACAAATGCGACGTAAATTAAGATTTGACTCTAAAAAAGGAAGATATTCACTGACATACAACATGTTTTGGTATACCGTATATCCTTCCAGCATAGAACCCTCAGGATGTGCTCGTTGTCTCACCAAACCCTTCATAAATTTCAAGTGCCTCTCAACCATCCACATGGACCTTGAGTGCACAGGTCCACACAACTCAATCTCCTCAACTTAGTGTATGAGGTAGTGTTCCTGTGAATTGAAAAATGCCGAAGGTAGATGCTTCTACATTTCACACATGAGACAAGGAATTTCTCTCCTCCAATATTTTATATCTTATTTATGGATTTATTTATATGTAAACCATATACAAGTGATGCAAAGCAATAACAATATTCAACAAAAATAAACATTAAATTACATATCATGAAATAGTGCACAAAATAACAAATATAAATTATATGGAGAATTAAAGAAACACTAAGCAAAAGCAACTAATCGCTAGTTACCTCATGTATTTACCAAGATTATATATAACTTGTTTGACATTGTTGTCGAAGTTGTCCAGGAGAGAGAGAGAGAGGTAGAACATATTGTATCAATATACAACCCACGCCATTTATTAAACAAAGAGTATACAAACAAGAAAAAAATATATATGTGGACATAAAAATAATACTTACCTTGATGAATATGTGCCAATCATGTGTTTTGACCCTTACAAAATCACCTTTTTTTGTTATTATATTCTTCAAGTTTGCACAAAATCCAGTGGGAAATTTAATTTTCCGCATTACTTCTTTATAAACATCCATGGAATTGATTTTATATTAACTTGGTGATCCAGATTTATGCGTGAACGAAATGAAAGAACATATACAGAATCATAATAACAGACATTTTGCAAAGATAACAGAGATACAGTAAACGCATATTCTATTAAATGGCGGAAATAGAACAGACTGTAATACAATTGCTAGAATGGTGGTAGCTATCTCTGAGAAGAGATGTGGTTGCTACGCTCATTCGTGCCAATCTGAATACAAAATGAGGCAAAATGGGCCTATTTATAATAAGAATGAGGTGAGAACCCCAAAATTCCAAAAACGTAACCCTAGAAGATGAACCGTCATAAAGTTTGCGCCCCAAGGTGGTAAGTTGAACAGTCAACTTCCCGGGGTCATAACTTTTGCATACGATCTTCAATTTGGGCGTTCAATAGCTCGTTGGAAAGGTCTGTCTAAGATTTACAACTTTTTGCTGGTCAAATTCATGTCAATGGAAACCATTTGGCCCCGAATCTCCAAAAAACGTCATTTAAGGCCTCAAAACGGCCCCAGAAGTTTAGGACTTGAAAAACTGCAGAAAAATAACTAGGAAACTACCACAATGGACAATTTTTTTTGAGCCAGTGGAATAGGTGGGTGGCCATCGATCTCCATCTGGATCACTTGGTCACCATTGCTATGAAATTCGATGAGTGTCATTCATTGCATTGTTGCTTTCTTGAATGTCTTTGCAAGCTTTCACAACTTTATCTTTATCCCTCCTTAGCTCCAGTAGTCGCCATAACTTTTCAGTCACATTCCTTCCAATATGCATTGTATCAAACAAATGAGCAATTTGTAGGTGCTCATAGTAGGGCAACTTGCTGAATTGTATAAGATAACTTTTCATTCCTCGTGGAAGCCCATTAATGCCTTCATGATCAAGATGGAAATCATGAATATTAATTTATAAATAAATTACATCATAAATCAAATATGGACACTACAGTAAAAAACTCACAATAAAAATTAAAATACATAACAATTCATATATGATGATCCATACGTGCCATGATGACGATTTTTATTGTATTGCATCTTCCAAAGGTGAGGTGTCATTCTCCGTGGTTTTAATGCAGTCTCTTGCTTCCCATTGAAAAGAATTTTTTTGGTTGTTCTATACCTATGATTCTTAGAGAGAAAATTCCTATACTCATCAAACACCTCCTTTCTTAAGCTTTTCGAGCGACGAGATTTGATCTTAGGTCCACAAACTGGAAATGCAAATTTACCCTTTGTCTGAAGACCTACAATATATAGATATGGAATCTCTATGTAAATTATAATTATATATAAACTATATTAACTACTTCATATAATTAAATGCAATGAAAGTGGAACTTAAAAATACAAACCACAAAATTGGGTTAACCTAGGGGCATCGT
>LPNX010895479.1:361185-503413 GCA_001517045.1 Pseudotsuga menziesii | reverse complement strand
CATAACCTTCAAGTTCATTATCAACAATATAGCAGAGAGAAGATTTGTTTTGGAGCCTTCATAAAGGGGTTCATGTGCCTTATCGAGAAGAGGTATATCATGAAAATCATCAAAGTCATCATCATTTTCATTATCATCGTCATTGTCATCATCCATTCTAACATTAAATGAATCATGGATCAATGTATTTGTACCATCATCTTCAACTACGTTATCAGTATGATCATCTTGTTCAATATGATCATTCACTTGTTCTCCATAAACATAGACGCTCCATGATTCTGATTGGGAACTTGTTCTGAAAGCACTTCCTCTAGACGATATGTCTTTAGGTGTATTTCCTTTATAAATACATGTAAACATCAATAGATATACATTAATATAGTAAATATTAAAAAACTACATACATTTACCAAAGAAAAGAATATAAAAAACTTTATAATGTTAAACCTACAAATGGACGATATTCATTCCTCCCCTTAGTGTGTCCATGTTCCCTACAATGTTTTGTGGCTATTGAGATCAATATTCTTCTCCTCTTAAATCCCCTATATTGAGTACATGGACAATAACATTTTCCATCGCCCCTTCGTTTCGGTGCATCCCATAGTCTAGCAAGCAATTGTCGATTGTTTTCGTTTGGATCAGGAATATTTCTATTTGACATTTTGTCACGAACTTTGTGCATGAATACTATCAACAATCATAAAAAATAAAGTTCCATGGATCACAATTTTCTCAAACAAAGGTTTGTCGAAGAATAAAAAATTTCACGCAAACTGTCTGTCGAAGAAAAAAGAAATTCCCGCAGCCACTTGTTGAAGAATAAAACAATTCCTAAAACCGTTCATCGCTTCTATAGCAAACATGTCAGAATGTTTAAAAATTTTTACATTTATAAATGCACACTCATCGAATATCCGATGTAGTGAACATAGTTACCGTTGAAAAATATGACACATGCTTGTCAGATATTCGACATCGGTGCCGTCGCAAATTCGACATGGCCCCGTCGCATAACTGACATCAGTTCCGTCACAAATTTGACATGGCCCCATCGCATAACTGACGTCAATGTGCTGTCAAAAAACCTACCCTGTGTCCATCGAAAATTCGACAATGCTAAAATATTTCGGAAGGTACAATACTTTTCGTCATTGCAATCCAACACCTCCGTACGTTACGTCAGATATTGTCGGATTTTGGGTTCAAATCCTGTTGTGTTTTATTATAATTCTATGTTTTTTTAAAGGTATTTTTATTATTATTTAAGCCTAAGAGAAAGAGAGTGAGGGAAAAATAGGAGAGAGGGAGAAGGGTGAAGAGAGAAACAGACAAGGGAGAGAGGGAGACAGAGAGGGAGGAAGATATGGAGTGAGGAAGCAGAGAGCAGAGAGGCAGGGGGAGAGAGATAAGTTGATCCTTTGTTGATGTATTTAGTCATGAATGTCTTTAGGTAAACCAACAGTTGTAAATCGGTTCAATAGTACCCACAAAAGTATTATTAAAATGTAACTTTTAGTCTCCCAAGGTAAGTCAGAAAGATTCAGTTGCGAAAAGCTCAATATTTTTACACTCTCTAGACTGTAGATCTAGGATAAATGGACGACGAAGAGCAAGGTGGCAGAAATAGAACGACTAAGTGATCAAATACAAAAAAATGTAGTTTCCAATTTCCACGTTCTGAACTTCGAAGTCGGAAATGGGGGAGTAAAGATTAGTTGGAAAAACATGTGACTGTTACCATTTCCGAACTTGGAACGGGAAAGGGAGGAAATCGGAACACTGAAAAATCCTAAGTGTAAAAGGTGACATTGCCGACTTCCATGATCCAAAAATCGGAAGTCGAAAATCAAGAATATCATAAAAACCTTTGGATACAAATCTCGTTGATTTGTGTAAAGCGATCTAACTAATTGTTACTATAATTCTATGTTTTTTTAAAGCTATTCTTATTATTATTTAAAAAGGAGAGAGAGAGTGAGGGAAAAATAGGGAGAGAGAGGAGGGACAAAGAAATGGGTAGGCGAGAGAAAGAGAGAGAGGGAGAAAAATATCGAGCAAGGAAGCGGGGACGAGAGAGGTAGGGGAAGAGAGATACATCGATCCTTCGTTGATGTATTTAGTCATGAATAAATGGACAACAAAGACCAAGGCGATAGAAATAAAATGAGTAAGTGATAAAATACCAAAAATTGTAGTTTTCGATTTCCACGTTCCGAACTTCGGAAGTCGAAATCGAGAAGTAAATATTTGATGCACAAACATATAATTGTTCTGGTTTCCAAACTCTAAATGGGAAAGGGCATAAATCGGAAAATTGACAAATTGTAAGTGTAAAAACTAATCTTGGTGACTTCCGCGATCTGAAAAAGAGAATAAGTGTAAAAAGTGATCTTGGATTTGTGTGAAGCGATCTAGGTAATTGTTACTATAATTCTAAGTTTTATTATTATTTAAAAGAGAGAGAGAGAGAGAGAGAGAGAGAGAGAGAAGGGCGGAGAGAGAAACGAACATGGGAGAGAGAGAGACAAAGAGGGAGGAAGATATAGAGAGAGGAAGCGGGGAGGAGAGAGAAAGGGGGAAGAGATACGTTGATCCTCCATTCATGTATTTAGTCATGAATTTCTTGAGGTAAAACCTCAGTTGTAAATCGGGTCAATACCACCCACAAAAGTATTATTAAAATGTAATTTTCAGTCTCCCAAGGTAAATCAGAAAGGTTCAGTTGTAGAAAGGATTTAATATTTATACCCTCTCTAGACTGTAGATGTAGGATACATGGACAACGGAGACCAAGGTGACATAAATAGAATGACTAAGTGATAAAATACAAAAAATTGTAGTTTCCAATTTCTGTGTTCCGAACTTTGGAAGTCGGAAATTGGGAAGTAAAGATTCGATGCACAAACATGCGACTGTTTCGCTTTCCGAACTCGGGACAGGAAAGAGCAGAAATCGGAAAACTTACAAATCCTAAGTGTAAAAAGTGATCTTGCGACTTTCGTAATGTGAAAATCGAAATTCAGAAATCGAGAATATCATAAAAACCTTTAGATACAAAGCCTGTGGATTTGTGTGAAGTGATCTAGGTAATTGTTTCTATAATTCTAAGTTATTTTAAAGATTTTTTTATTATTATTTAAAAAAAGACAGAGAGAGTGAGGGAAAAACAGGGAGAGAGAGGAGGGAAGGGAGGAGAGAGAATGAGAGAGAGAGGGAGAAATATATGGAGCGAGGAAGTGGAGAGGAGAGAGGCGGGGGGGTGATACGTTGATCCTCTGTTGATGTATCTAGTCATGAATACATGGATGACACAAACCAAGGCAGTAAAAATAGAACAAGTAAGTGATAAAATACAAATAATTGTAGTTTCCCATTTCTTCGTTTCGAACTTCGGAAGTCGAAAATTAGGAAGTAAATATTCGATGCACAAACATGTGACTGTTCCGATTTCCCAACTCAAAACGGGAAAGGGAATAAATCGAAAAACTAACAAATCGTAAGTGCAAAAATTGATCTTGCCGACTTCCGCGATTCAAAAATCGGATTCAAGTCGGAAATCGAGATTATCATAAAAACCTTTGGATACAAAGCCCATGGATTTGTGTTAAGCGATCTAGCTAATTGTTACTATAATTTTAGGTTTTTTTAAAGGTATTTTTATTATTATTTAAAAGAGAGAGAGAGAGCGAGGGAAAAACATGGAGAGAGGAGAGGGAGGGAGAAGGGAGGAGAGAGAAATGGGCAGGGGAGAGAGACAGAAAGAGGGAGAGAGGTGGGGTAGGAGAGATACGTTATTCCTCTATTAATGTATTTAGTCATGAATGTCTTGAGGTAAAACCTTAGGGGGGAAGAGATACGTTGATCCTTTGTTGATGTATTTAGTCATGAATACATGGACGATGGAGACCAAGGTGGCAGAAATAGAACGAGTATGTGATAAAATACAAATAATTGTAGTTTCTCATTTCCACGTTCTAAACTTCGAAAATCGGAAATCGAAAAGTATAGATTTGATGCACAAACATGTGACTGTTCCAGTTTCCAAACTTACAACGGGAAAGGGCGAAAATCAAAAACCTGACAAATCGTAAGTGTAAAAAGTGATCTTGTCGACTTTCGCGATCCAAAAATTGGAAGTCAAAAATCGAGATTATCATAAAAACCTTTGGATATAAAGCCCGTGGATTTGTGTTAATCGATCTAGGTAATTGTTACTATAATTCTAGGTTTTTTTAAAGGTATTTTTATTATTATTTACAAAAGAGAGAGAGTGAAGGAAAAAGAGGGAGAGAGAAGCGTGGAGAGAGAAACAGGCAGAGGAGAGAGATAGAAAAAGGGAGAGAGGCAGGGGAGGAGAGATACATTATTCCCGCTTTAATGTATTTAGTCATGAATGTCTTGAGGTAAGACCTCATTTGTAAGTCGAGTCAATAGTACCCAAAAAAGTATTATTAAAATGTAATTTTCAGTCTCCCAAGGTAACTTAGAAAAGTTCAGTTACGAAAAAAATCAATACTTTTACCCTCTCGGTGTTCCTTTGTACCTCTCGGTGCAAATGCTATTATAATTACGTCATTAAGAATTTCTTCTCTGAAATGCTTTTGAAAAACACTATTCACCTCGTCGTCCTTTTGGCGAGTAGATTAACACCACATGCCTTATTGTTTATCTTTTGATTAAGTTGCCACATGTCCATCGATTGGGTTTCTGCCCAATTCTTGATTTCTCTAGCAAAAACCGACAACAATTTAATATATTTAAAGTGAAATCCCATTACAATGACTTCCATGTAATGGGGGCTATCGACATACAAGATGTGAACAACCAAAACTTCCCAATATTGAACGGATATCTATTATAGGAAGGGCGGCTACCTTAGAAATGATTCACGGGCGTGAGAACCCAGTGACTAGGGTTTTGAGAAACCCCAACAAATATAACACCGAGAAATGGATTGCTTATCCGAAAGTATGGTGTAAAGCTCTTGAAAACATAAGTTCTCACAATGATAAAAATGAAACCAAAGATATATTTTTTACGCACTTTTCAGGCTCTACATTTGCTTGCTTTGAAACGGGCAGGCCACCAGCAGGTCGCTGACTCGCTTGAACACCAAATTGCTCAATCCTCCCAAAACTTTGCAAACACAAAGTTCTCACAATGAACAACTGAGACTCAACAATAGAAAACTGAGACTCCAAAACACTTTGCAAACACAAAGTTCTCACAATGATCAAGTGAGACTCAAATTTACGTATTAAACCTCTCCTTGCTTCCACCTCGTTGAACTCCACTAAATTTGGAAATCTAGATTTTATTTAAAGTGTAATTTACAAATTATAATCTATGAAGTTTGAATTTTATTTGAAATGTAATTTATAAAATATACTTAGGGGTAGACCTCCTCAGAAGGACTCCGAAGGATACTAGAAAGGAAATTTGTTTTATCACATAAGATATTTTGGATTTTATAGAGGCATTGGTACTGCAGTAATGCAATTACAAAAATGACAGTACTAATTTTTCAGTAAAAAGTCAGGACTCTAGTAAGAAATTGAGGACATTGTTCCAAGATATAAAGCATGCATTGAATCAGACGATTCACAATGGAAATATGCCCCACAAACTTACCGCGAAATCAGAGTACCAACCGAGAGTGGAGCCCTCAACCAACAGTTGAACTTAACAAATGCATATCACTTTATTTAGGTTGTTTGAACAGATTTGTTTTTTATAAGATATTTTGTAAATACATATCCTTTATTTATGTATGAACATAGATTTACTACATAAATTTACAAGACTAAAAGTGGAATGTCTTTATGATATGATTACTATGTCATGACTTTTACAAGGATTTGAAATCTATCTCACTATTAAAAAACAATCCCAACAACTATCAACATGATTGGAAATTTGAGATCAAGAGTAAGAAACTAATTTCATGTTTTCTTGCCATCTTTCATAATACCAAATGATATGACGAATGCATAGACACATAAAATATTTAAGAAGATTACTCAGCTCAAAGAGAAAAAACTATAGTTAGATGCATGCCTAGCAAGATAAAGAAAATAAATCTCTTAATGTACTCTACTCTTTCTAACTATTGTATTGTGAAGGAATGACTAACTATTGTATTGTGAAGGAATGACAATACATGGGATTGACAAGGACATGAATGAGGCACAGAGAGGAATCAATGCATGAAGTGCAAAAAACTCAAACGATCAAGGTAGCTTATTGTGCATTCTCTCCCTCATGTGTGTACTCCACTCTCTATAACCATTGTATTTAGGAGAAATAACAAGATGTGGGGATTGACAGTGACATAAAGTGAGACACATAGAGGAATCAATGCATGAAACAAATTACATTTATAAAAACATATAAAATAATTACAAAGCTTACAAAAATTAGTGCTTTCTAATTGAGAGGGCGACTAAAACGTTTACCTGATTTCATTAAATTGTTTACTCGGCTGAGAGAGTCGAAAATAAATATTTCAGGTGTAGAGTATTGTTTCATGGAGCTTAACAGTCTTGAAAAGTTAGAAATTCAACAAAAGATTTTAGGGTAAGCGAACTTCCATTCAGAAAATTTGAAGGGATCGAGTGCATGCTTCGGATAGGATATTTAGAACTCTTTTGCATAACCTAGAAATTTCAGAGATATCATTTTCGAAAGAAATTTTCCCAAACCTTCGACATCTCTACATCGATGGATGTGGGTCCCTGGTAGAGATTGGAGCATTTCCAACAACACTAACTTACATAAAGTTGAGCAACTATTGTGCATTCAATAAAATAGGAGAGCTATCTGGTATTGAGAAGCTTCAAAAGCTTGAGCTCGTGCAATGTGAAAAAGTTGAGGATCTTCTATATCTCAAACGCATACAGTGTGATGGAGATGAGGAGCTGCTGATAGCTATGCGTGAGGATAGTAAGAGGATAAAGGAGCTTGTGAAGTTGGTGCAGTTTAAGCGCACCAATGCCCAACTGTAGATTCCATAGCATAGGAAGGACTCTAACAATCTGAGGAGCATAGAGTGGTTGGAGCAACTTAGTGTTGATGGGTGTGTAGCGAGTAGGATAAAAGACAACTAAAACGCCCCTCCTTTTCAGTAAATTTTGGATAGAGGAATTTTGGATAGAAATCGATTAAAATTGTTTATGAAAATTGTTATTTTCTTAATTTCTTTTAATTTCTGCAATTACATTTAGTTGGATTTAGTTGTTCTAGGACGAAATCATAATTTGAAACGTTAAAATTATGATTTCAGAACAGATTGCTCTGCCGGATAAATCCGGCGAGTCAGTGGCATTTTGGTTACCGCTTATACTGCAGACTCCAGAACATAGACAAGACTCTGACAATCAGAGGATCACAGACGAGTTGGCACAATTGTGGGAGCGGATGACTCAGACGATTTGGACATCTGCTGATCAGAGGTTCGACGGTCCGGTGACCCTGGTTGTCCCCACCGTCAAACCTCCCTTTCATGTTGTCCCTCCACCTGCCACCGATGTCGTCTGCTATAGCATTCCTCTATGTGGTTCAAATTTCAAAGCATCACGCACGTATGTTTCTCCTGTTCTTGAGCTTTGCGTGGATGATCTGTTGTTGTCCCCTGTTGTATGATTTTTCATAAGTATAAAACATATCCCCTAGGATAATTGTTTTGAGAATATTGTAATAACTCATCTTCATTCTGTGTATGTTTAAATCATAGCTCTGTATCTCCTCACTAATGGGGTTTATGTTGACCTCCGTTTATTTATGTGAAGATTGGGTTTTTGTTTTGAATTTGAGATTACTGAATCTCTCAATTTTAATGATAATTTGGATTACTATGAATGTGTCTTGAATTTGGATTGGATTTTTGGAAATATTTCAATCACTACAACTACAACTGCAATTTTGGAAATGTTTCAAGAATTTGGATTAACGTCATACAAATATTTTGGAAATGTTTCATCCACATCGGTTTGGATTGACATCTTTCAAAATGCTTATGAAATCTTTCTAAAAAGAAAAGAAAATTTGAAACGTGCTTAAGATACTTTTGTTGTATGAATTATCCTTAGAAAAAATAAATTTACCCCTCTAAAAGATCACACTCACAGGGCATCTTTATAAAAAAAAATCACCCATTCCATCTTCAATAACCATGGTTCATATTCACCGTTGTCTTGAAAATATTCAGTCCATCTTCACATTCTACAAAGTTGTTCCAATACATTCAAGGAATTGTTCAAATATTTTGCAAGTTTCAAATTTTTCAAAAATGATAAGGAACTGTTCACTTATTTTATAAATTTCAAATATTTCACAAATGAAAATAACATGCAGGAGTATCTAGGAGTTTCTACAATATCACTTTATAGGAATTAAAAGTATATTTTCAAGTGCCTTTTTTAAAATATAATAAATTTTATTTTATTACAATATTAATATTAAAACATATTTTGATTGATTGTGATTAAGTAATATTAAAACATGTTTTGATTAATTATGCTTAAGTTTATTTTTGTTGATTATTGGTCAAGAATATTTTTGACAATTTTCAAACAGAGTTGTGGGTTTCTTTGATGGTGCTGCCTAAGAAGGGCAATGTGGATGTGTCTAGTGCATAGCTTTCATCGTTGGATGGGGTGTGGGTCAAGCATCAGCACCCGTGCATAATTATTAGCATTATGGGGCTTATTGAATTTTTCCTCTGACATTGGTATTGATGTTATACAAGTACTTTGAGACTCAAAAGTCATCCTAGATTGGGCTTCTCGTGGCTCAAATATTCATATTCTATCATTGCAACATTAGTGCTCAAGGCTTCGATCAATTATTGGAACTTATTCCGATATATCCTTCTACCTTATATACTATGAATTGAATATTGTGGTTGATGGCCTATCTAAGAAAGGCATGCCAATACTAAATTCTTTCATTTGATTGCTTCTGCACGGAAGAATCATAATGCCATTTGGGGTCTTGAAGATGAAGGAGGCAATATGATTGCAGATGACAAAGGTATCAACGATTTGGGGGTAAGGTATTTCAAGTAGATTTTTAAAGATGATAATCAGACCAACATTGAGGCCCAGCTGAAGGTCATTCGTTTATTCCCCTCCTTTATTCACCAAGAGGAGATGGAGACTTTCACACGCCAGATTTCTCTGGAGGAAGTGGAAATGGCTTTAAAATATTTCAAGAAAGACAAATCTCCTGGTCCAGATGGTTGGCCAGTGGAATTTTTTTTGGCCTTTTTTGGCCTTCTGGGGAGTGAACTTGTTAATTTTGTCGAATCTTCCAGGCTGGAAGGCAGAGTTTTACCTTCTTTGAATTCCACCTTCATTGCTCTTATCCCCAAAAAAGAAAAACCCCTCACCTTTGCTGATTTCAGACCAATCTCTCTTTGCAATCTAGTTTACAAACCAATCTCCAAGGTTGCTGCTCAACGCCTTAAGCCTTTTTTAGATAAGTTTATCTCTCCTCAACAATTTGGGCTCTTAAAGAACAGACAAATCTTAGAACCTTTGGCCATTAGTCAAGAAGTTCTTCATACTGTCAAAACCAAAAACAGGTGTGCTTTAATTCTCAAGCTGGATCTTTCTAAAGCTTTTGATAGGGTGAATTGGTCCTATCTTAGACTCATTATTCTTCAAATTGGAATCCCATTGGTGGGTGTCAACTAGATTATGGATTCTCTGTCATCTGCAAATTTTGCACTGCTTGTAAATGGATCACCTTCTAGCTTTTCCCCCGCCTCCCATGGCATTAGGAAGAGCTTCCCTTTGTCCCCGACACTGTTTATTCTTGTCATTGAAGGGATCAGTCTCTTAATAAATGATGCACATAACAATGGGAAGATCAAGGGTATCAAGATCTCTTCCCAGCTCTCTCTTACTCACCTACTTTATGTTGATGATGTGATTATGTTTGGCACTAACACCTTTGAGGAGTGGGTTTCTTTTAAAGTTATATTGGATACATTCTGTGCAACTTGAGGTATGTCTATCAACATGGATAAATCTTGTTTTTTATACAACAACATGGAGGAAGGGTTAATGAACAGGATCTCTCGCACTCTCTCATTTAATTTTGAGCACATCTCCATGGGTTTTAAATACCTTGGATAATTTCTAAAGCCTCTTGGTTATTTGGTTAAATATTGGCACTGGCTTATAAAGAATTTTGAAAAGAGAATTCAGCATTGGACTTTTCGTCTACTCTCCACTGGGGGAAGACTAGTCCTGATTAAAGCGGTCCTTACTAGTTTGCCAGTCTATTGGATGGCTCTGGTTCCCATTCCTAAATTCATTCTTGACAAGCTCAGAAGTCTGATCTTCTCTTTCTTGTGGGGCTCAACAGTGGACAGTAAAAAGTATCATCTAGCAGATTGGATGTCTCTGTCTAAACCTACATCTCTCAGTGGCTGGGGCATGAAACATTTGGGCTGGTTCAATCTTTCTTTGCACCTCAAGAGCTTCTGGTTAGCCCTTAATGGGAATGGGATATGGTACAGTCTATTGTCTGAGAAATATTTGAAAAATATCTCAGTGGTGTCCTGGATCCGTAAAAAAGTTTTCACTGTTAGGGGTGTTTCAGTGATATGGAAAGGTTTCATCCATACCTTATCCTGGTATGGCAATGGTCTCACTTGGCATGTTGGAAATGGTGAGGATATCCATTTGGGCTTGGATCCGATAGTAGGTATCGACTCTTTATTTATTCTTCCACAAGATCTACGGGATTACCTGGAGGATTATGGTATATTAACATTGGATCAAGCAAGAAATTACTCCTCGGATGCATAAAGCTATTAGTTCACTGCTGAGGAACTGGATTTGGGAGGCGAATGGAAATTTCTTTGGAACAATTTTATATCTGGGCTTGAGTATGGTAGAATAAGACTCTCTAATCAGAAAGACTCATTATTATGGTCTTACAAAAATTATGTTGGGGAAATCACTGCAGCAATAGGGTATGAGTGCATTGTGCATCATTTTCAAAACCATTCTTCTGATCTGCCCAAGGTGCCAGACCTTCTTTGGATGTTTAACATCCTAGCAAAAAAAAGATGTTTCATTTGGTTACTGGTTATGAATAGAGTATTAACTTGGGATAATCTCCAATGTCGGGGTAGACAAGGTCTGGGTTTTTGCATTCTCTGCAGGATGGGTGAAGATCCGATCCAACATTTGTTCATCGATTGTACCTTTTCAAGAAGAGACTACTCAGTTTTTTGTGAGAAATTTGGATTACCCCCCTTAAATAATTGCACAGTCGAGTCTTTCCTTGAACTATGGTTCAATAGCATTTCTATTGTCTCAGCCATTAGCTATCTGCCCCTCTTCTTTTTCTGGAGTATTTGGAAACTAAGGAACTGTTGTATTTTCGACAATAAACAACCCTCTATTTACTCTATCCTACATCAAATTGAAGCACTTATGCATCTTTCTCCTGTACCAAAAAAAAGAAAAAAATCAGATGTATTGGCTCATGCCCACAACTTTTCTTCCATTGTGGCTTCTTTAATGGGGAAAT
This sequence comes from Pseudotsuga menziesii, assembly GCA_001517045.1. Taxonomy (NCBI): domain Eukaryota; kingdom Viridiplantae; phylum Streptophyta; class Pinopsida; order Pinales; family Pinaceae; genus Pseudotsuga; species Pseudotsuga menziesii. The sequence goes on along the minus strand of LPNX010895479.1, from coordinate 491,860 downwards.
TGTTGGGAACCTTGAGGGAGTAGACTTTGTGCTTCACTTGAGTGATTCTCATACTATTAAATTTACTTTGGGCTATGGGAGAAGCACAAATACAAGATTTGAGCTCCTGGCACTCTAGGCTCTCCTTGCAGTGACTAAACATTTGGGGATCCCTCTTCTTACTATATACGATGACTCCCTTGTCATTGTTTCTTAGGCAAACAGGACTACATCACTAAACTCTCCTGACTTGAGTCACTTGTGTGAGGACATTAGGTCCATGTTGCAAATTACTCCACCTTTGACCATCAAGCATATTTATCGTGAGCATAACCAATAGGCTGACAATCTCTCAAAAATGGCTTTATTGTTAGATCCTGGTTTTGGGAACTTTTCAGAATCTTTGGATGGAATGATCATTGATAATGGGAACTATCAGCTTTTTTAAGCTTAGTGTCGGGACTTAGTCTCTTCTTTCATGGCACAAAACAATTTTTTATGATGCCTTGGATCCTAGCTGACATTGAAGAGACTCTCAGCCTTCTTGTTATGCTCAGGACTAGTTCATCTTTTTCGTCATGTATGATCATGATTTCAGCAAAATCTTCTGACCTATTTTTCAGGAATGATGATGAAGCCTGCCCTTGGTAGGCTCTATGTTTTTTTACTGCTCATGTACTTGACAGCATGGTATGTATCACTGCTTCTATACTGATTAGAGGGCCCCCCAAATGTGTGTGCTACACAGCAGATTGGATAGCATGTATGGGATGATTGTATATGATGTCCTTTGATTCAATTCTGAATATTAAGGTCTGGTATTTTTTCTTGTGAAAAAAAAAAGAAAGGCATTGACCTTTCTCCTATTACTCTACTTTATGAGGATCATATGAATGACTCCATCTATTCCCAAGGTTCCTTTCACATGTTTTGAGGCTCCTACTTTTGCATATGGATGACTGTATAATTTTAACATGACTTTCATTGTTTATCTCTTTATGGTTTAGAAAATAGGGTTTCTCTGATTATGTTTTGGTGAATAGTAGTAGTAGTTTTGAATCCTTTTTGTACTATGCGATGATGACTAGTGTACTATTATGAAATGATGTTTAAAACGACAAGTATAGTTTTAGCATACTTTGACCAACCTTTGATCAACAGGATGAAGACTTATGTATCAATGTATTTCTTTCTTTGATTCTGAAGAATAACAAGAAGCGGGTTTTCCTGCATGAAAAAAGAATGTTTGACGATTTGGTTCTTTCATTAACTAATCGTGCACTTGATTTTACTAAAATCAATTAAAATTGATTATTTTGATCATTATTCATGATAATATTTATTCATGGTTGAGTGCAAGATAATGTGTCACTTTTGGCGCATTAGATGCAATAGAAAACTGAAATCAGGCATCCCTCAACTTGGATTTTTTGAGATACTTACAAAAAATATCTTTCTTTGAGTAAAAAAGATGAAATGTAGGAAATTGAATCACATTTCCGAATATATAATTTTTATGAATTAAAAAATTTCATAACTATGTCAAGTTTAATTTTTTCTAACATAATTTTTATTCTCATGCAAATGATAAGGTATATGTTTTTGTGGGTGCATCATTAAAGGGCCTAAATGATGGTGCATTCCTTGGGGTATGGAGGAACTATGGGGTACGAAAGAACTACACGAAGGTGTTTCTGCGAGAGATGGAAATTTGAATTGTTAAATCTCTGTGTGTTTCATTGTCCCTCCATCAAATATAAATTTTCCATGATCTGACCACTTTATGAAATAAAAATCCACCACGTCTTATCCACTTCACTTTTGGTCGACGACCCGAACTCTTTTGTCTCAATACTATTGGAAAAAGACGTAATTTTCTTCCATGTCCATGAAGTTTCCCACTGCTTCATTGTCCGTGAGGAGCTTTATTGTGGCCATCATCTATAGACACTCACAAGATTCATTATGCTACCTTCCACTAGAAAACTAAGAGGTGTTTACGTGTTATTTAAGATTCAACCCATCACATCATCAATTTTTATTTTTGTGTTGTGTTGATGATTTTTCTATCAACTGCTTTATACATTTAAAGAGCTACAAAGACACAAAAACAACATGCACAAATAAAACTTGCATCCTTTCATTACACAATTGTAGCAAATTCGATTAAATTTAGCATGTTCCTTCGTACCAAGCCCTTTCTGAAGAAAAACATCTAGGTTGCAACATGAATGTCTACTAATTTTTCAAACTTACTCATTTGCAATATTTAAGCATCGTCATACCCAGTACTTTACCAATGCTTTTGAAAAGTTGCAGTGGCATCAAATAAGTTTAGACAAATCCATCTGCGGTGCATGGAGTTATTTGTTGCATGAAAAATCATTTGTATATTCTATGTGCAAAAGGAAGCAAAGACCATGTAAACTAGAAAGTCTTCATTGTTGACTAGTATGTGGCAATATATTAGGTATCATTATTTGAAAATTTTTAAGGATAGACACGATTTATCGTTAGGTTGCACTCACATAACATTTTTATGAGGAATCCTAATACGTTATCAAAGCATTTAGTGATAACCTTCTTCATTTTATTTTTATTTTTCCCTAAAAAGGTGTAATAATTCGCCGATAGGTTTTTGTCGGATGGTGAAATGGTTGAAAAAAAGAAACTAAAATCAAATTGGTCACAAAAGGCCTCAAAGAAAGTGCATGGACTAAATGTTTTTCATGTTGTAGACCTAGCCTTGTACCATGAGTACTATCACAAACGAGCTACCATATTTGAAAGGAAGGCCAAGGAAAGGTGAACGTTAAAATCCCAAATATCATAAATAGGTAGTCAATTAATAAGTGTAGACAAATTTAACAAAAAATTAAATATAGTTGGAATTGCCATAACATTTCTCTTAGACCTAACTAGACCTCTACATTTACCCAAGTCTAAATATTTTAGCTATAATTTTGTACAATTTAAGGTTATATTGGATTTTTTACGTATATTTTTTATACTCTCTTAGGTCAAACTAAACATCTACATTTATTGAAGTTATGATATAAAAGTCGAATCAAAGGTTTGCTTGTATAAATATTCTAAAAAAATATTGGATTTTTGTTGAACCCATTATCTATATTACCTTGAAAGTCAACCATGCATTGAAATCTACCATAATCAAAACTATGTGTGTGAGCCATGATATGTCAAAGTGCATAGCTAAAGTTTCGGCCAAACCAACTATGAGAATCCACTGTAGAGATTGTGCATGATGCATAAATGCAATTTTCAAGGCTCATACAATATAAATTGAAAGTTATTCCTACATATGGTAAATGCGGAATAGTGATTTCAAGTGCAAATAAAAAACAACATAGCATATTTGATGAAGGGCTAGAAGTAAAGAGTTTGGTTGATGGCCATCATCTTATTTAGTTAAGTTGCTGCATGGGTTCCATGGAATTAAATTCATTAAATTTTACATCGATGTCATATTGTTTATTGCACATGGAATTATCTAAATTTATTGTTACCATTTAGGGTTAAAAGACCATTATTGGTGGGCTATGATAGTTTTACTTGTTTTGAGGGAAACTATGTTTACATGGAAATCATTGATGCCTTCGAAACCTTGGACAATGACGAGGTTAAGAGTGTGAGTTATGCACACAATTCTCATGCAAATATTTTGTCTCAATTCCTAACACTCACCCATTTTATTGGCAACATAGTGGCTACCAAATGAACTTATGTCAATACGTTATCTCCATTTAGGGTTAAAAAGCCATTACATATGGCCTATGGTTAGCTTTGAATTTCTCCATGGAATAACTTTAGTTACATGGAAATCATAGACATCTCAAAGAGGTTTGACAAAGATGGGGCTAAGAGCATTAGTCATGTACATGACTCTTATCTAGATCCACTATCTTAGTAATTAATACCAATAGAACTATTTGGACTCTATGTCCATTAAGTGTGTTTCTCGATGACTATAAACACCCCATCCAAATAAAAGAACAAGGGTTGGATCAATCAACTAAACCATCTACTAAAGGAATATTGTTGATAGGTAGGCCATAGTTCAAAGGTCCAACTTTAATTGGCTCCCTCAAGTATACTGCTCCCTATTGTGGAGGGTTGTTGAGCAGCCCTCCATTTGGATATTTTACGCAATACAAGGGGGTCCCATGAGAGTTTCCTTAGAAAATAAGGAGATCGTTAAAATAATGGACCAAGTGTGATTGATGATATTATTCTTAGCTGAGATAGACACATAAGATGAGGTAAGAAATACATTATCAAATCAGTGGGGTAGTGGCAACCAAATATCTTGTCCTTTGTCCCTTATGGTATCCTTATACTTGGATCAAGAAAATATCTTTAGTGTTTCAGTTAACAATTCCAAGAAACAAAAATTCACTAGGATGCTTATTGAAAAGATTGAAGACTTCATATCATGTGTTCTTGTTAATATAGCACTAATTTATAGAATCTCATATTTGTATCTGCTTGTTTTGGTCATTGTAACTACCTTTTCTAGGAAAATTCCATGATATCAATAGGATAGCAGAGCAATAAAATAAAACAAAAGAAAAATTAAAACACATGTAAGAGAACAGTACAAGAGAGACACCCATATGCGCGGTTCACTTGATATGGGATACATCCACAAAGAAACAATGAGTCCTTCTTTTATTTTTTCCAACAAAATGAAGAGATACAACTTGCAACACATATGTTGCAACCTCCTCTTCAATCTCTAAAAGTATATCTCAAACTCCACTCAACCTTAATATAATTACTTCCCTAAAAGAGGGTTACCTTCTAGAGAAAAAAGACACAAACATAATTTCTACAATTAGATATGTAACCTACTCATGAACGATCCATATTGACTATGACTATATTTACATGGAAATCATAGAAGCCTTCGAAACGTTGGATAATGATGGGGGTAAGAGTGTGAGTTATGTACACAATTATCATGCAAATATATTGTCTCAGTGCCTAACACCCACGCCTTTATTAGGAACATATTACCTACCAAATGAACTTATGTCAATATGTTATCTCCATTTAAGGTTAAAAGGCCATTACATAGGGGATATGGTTAGCTTTGAATTTCTCTAGTGAAGAACTTTAGTTACACGGAAATCATAGACATCTCAAAGAGATTTGACAAGGATGGGGCTAAGAGCATGATTAATGTACACAACTCTTACCCAGATCCACTATCTTAGTAATTGATACCAATATAACTATTTGGACTCCCTGTCCACTTAGTGTGTTCCTCCATGGCTATAAACACCCCACCAAATTAAAAGAACAAGCGTTGGCTCAATCAATTGAACCATATACCAAAGGAATATTGCTTAGAGGTAGGCCATAGTTCATGGGGCCAACTTCAATTGGCTCCCTTGATGATACTACTCCCTATTATGGTGGGTTGTTAAGCGTCCCTCCATATGGATATTTTAGGGAATACAAGGGGATCTCATGAGGTTTTCCTTAGAAAAAAAGGATATTGTCAAACTAATGGACCACGTGTGATTGAACATATCATTCTTAGCTGAGATAAACACATAAGATGAGTTAAGAAATAAATTATCCAATCAACAGGCCATTGGAAACCAAATATCTTGTCCTTGGTCCCTTATGGTATCCTTATACTTGGATTAGGAAACTATCTTTTGTGTTTCAATTAACAATTCCAAGAAACGACACATTCTCTCTAATGCTTATTGAAAAATTGAAGACTTCATATTATGTGTTCTTGTTAATCTAGCAACAATTTATAGAAGCTCATATTATGATCTGCTTGTTTTGGTCATTGTAACTACCTCTGCTAGGAAGATTCTATGTTAGAAATAGGATAGAAAAGCAATAAAATAAATAAATGCATAAATAAAACACATAAAAGAACAGTACAAGAGATACACAATATATGTGGTTCACTTGATATGGGCTACACACACTGAGAAAGAGTTAGTCCTTCATTTTATTTTGTCCAACAAAATGAAAAGATACAACCTGTAACACATCCGTTGTATCCTCCTCTTCAATCTCTCATAATCTCTTTCAAACTCCACCATATCCTTCATATAATTCCCTCTCTAAAAGAGGGTTACCTTCTACGGAAAAAATACACAAACATGATCTCTACCAGGGATAATTTTAGGGGCAAATTTTAGCCCATGGGCTATTTTTAGGGGTTTTTCTCCAAAAAAAGATTGCCATTTTGCATTTTTTGAAGCCCTGTTTTGCCCAATTTTGATGGGGTAAACTTTTTTCACCCTAAAAATCGCCAAATTATTATATAAACGATATAAAATCCTTGGAAATTAAAATATTTTTTGAAAATATCGCCAAACATTTTATAGTTGGTGTTTAAAGAATTGGTAAGATTCTCCTACAGTTATACACTTTTAAATAAGTACGTTTCCTTAAAATCATCCCTGATCTCTACCATCAGATATGTAACCTAAAGATGAACAATCAATATTGACTATGCAATAACAAAGATTTTGCAAATATTTTTTTCCATAAAACACCTTTTAATGATGATGTTTTTATACAGGCCCTATGATTTCTATGTCTACTTTAGCTATTCTAATCAAGCTTGTAAAGCGCATTTAGGAGGAGGTTTTCAAACAATTAAAGTATTTATAATTTTATTTTTATTTTAAAAAAAAGTACTTTTCAATATTGATTACTTGAATTCTTGGAAAACGTTGACAAACAAATTAATTATAGTTGTTAAAGTGCTTAATGTAGTGAATGGTGGAAGAGTGCATTGTTTCTTTGGCTATGGAAACCTAGTGAATGTTTGGGATGGGTAAAATGATTGATCACTATAAAGAATTTCATTGCAATAATGAAACATTTCATGGTGGATGGGTTGATGATGAATATTTTCATGTATCCATATGCATCGGCCATTAAAGGCAAGTGTCGCGATTATGTTTTGTGGATTATTTTGTGATTATGTTTTGTGGAATATTTTGTTTTTCTCTATAATGTGGTTTTTGTAAGTGTATTTCCACCATTTAAAATTAAAATATGATTACATTGGGGATATGTACGTTTTATCATATTTAGTGGCCATGTTGCTTGGAACTTGATAGAGAAAAGAAGCTGATCGTCTTAAAGGGTGGCTAATAGGTAGTGCGGGAATGATGTATATAGAATTTTTTCACCCATTGTGAAGAGGAATTTATCAAAAGGATATCATTTAGAGAGGGGAATTGACATTTTCACATGGAAATGGAACCCATGCAGAAACTTAACTGAATAAGCTAATGGCCATCAACCAAACTCTTTACTTCTAGCTCTTCATCAAATGTGCTATATTATTTTTTATTCGCACTAGAGATTACTATTCCACATTTACCATATGTAGGAATAACTTTCAATTGATATATATGAATCTTGAAAATTGTATTTGTGCATCGTGCATAAGCTCTACAGTGGGTTCTCGTGGTTGGTTTAGCCAACACTTTCGTTATTCCCTTTGACGTATCATGGCTCATACACATAGTTCTGACTATGGTAGATTTCAATTCATGGTTGACTTTCAAGGTAATATAGACAATGGGTTCAACGAAAACCCAAGATTTTTGTAACATTTTTAAAAGAAAACCTTCTATTTGACTTTTATATCATAACTTCGATAATGTAGAGGTTTAGTTTGGCCTAAGAGAGCATCGAGAAAAATGGACTTTTTCTACATCTATTTTTGTTTGAACGACTGATCACAATATAAATGCTGAGCGTATAGCGCAAAGAAATCCACAGCATCGAACAGGCTTGGAGCCATAGATTCAGTAGAATTGAATCAACAGAGAGGTGGAGACATGGAATATATTGCTGGCGCGGAGCCCCTGTGATGGCTCAAAAACAACAGTAGCACAAAGGCGGTTTGCGAAGGAATCACCATTGCATCAATGTTCAGTAGATTGTGAAGATGGCTTGCATTGTAGCAGGGAAGTCTGTCTCAGTCATGAGTTCCTGCGGGTGCCTCTCTCTACACGATTCTGATATTGAAGTATGCGCAGCTTCATCATGGAATCATTGTTTCCAGACGCCCAGAAAAACGGGCAACGAGGCCAGTATTGTGGGCCGTCCACTGACGTCTATTGTGACCATCAGAGACGGGAATCTACTCTTGAGCGACAGCGGGGAGATCCCGGTCAATATAAGGGAGGAGAGGGCAGTATCTTCCCGTACTAAAGTCCCGTTAAAGAATGGTCCGCTTGCCCGCAAGCGCCCTTCGCCTCCGCTCAAGAGTAAACGCCCGCAGAGGCTGGAGATTCCGTTCAAGTCGCCGGGCCTGGATGCGGTTTCCACGACCGTGCGGCAGCCGGTGGAAATCAATGTGGAGGGTTCTCATTATGCTATTTCCTGCAAAAAAAGGTCGGCGAGAATTCATGGAGGATGCCCACAAGGCCATTGTCAATGTTCTTGGTGACTCCAAACGGGCTTTCTTCGGGGTCTTTGATGGTCATAGCGGTGGGAAAGCTGCAACTTTTGCTGCAGAAAATATTGGGCAGAATATTTTTGATGCTATGCCCCTCCTTATGGAAGATGAAACAAAAGGCATTCTTGAGCAGGCTGTTAGAACTGGGTACTTAACAACAGATGCAGAATTTTTGAAGCAGCAGGTTGGGAGCGGTACCGCTTGTGTAACTGCTCTGATTATGGATGGTAACTTGGTGGTTTCCAATGCTGGGGATTGTCGAGCAGTTATTAGCAGAGATGGGGTTTCTGAAGCCCTTACATGTGATCATCGAGCTGGAAGGGAGGACGAGCGAGAAAGGATAGAGAATATGGGTGGAATTGTTGACCGATGCAACGGAGTTTGGCGAGTTCAGGGATCTCTAGCTGTAACTAGAGCAATAGGTGATTCGCACTTGAAAGAATGGATAACCGCAGAACCAGACACCAAAAATATTGAAATTACAACAGATTGCGAGTTTTTAATTCTGGCATCAGACGGGTTGTGGGATAAAGTTAGTAATCAGGAAGCAGTCGATATTGCCAGGCCTTTCTGTGTCCAGAAGCAACCTAATTTGACACAATTAGGAGGCGGCCCTAAAGCTGCTTGTAAAAAGCTTGTAGAGGTAGCAGTAACCAGAAAATCTCAAGATGATGTTAGTGTGATGATAGTACAACTCCAGCATTTTTGCGTCAAATAGAATAAGATAGTATGAAGTGAGAGAAATTGAATAATATTGTATGAAGTGAGAGAAATTACCATCAAAAGAGATATTGACTGTAACACCCATTGCATGAAATAGAACCAGAGTGGATGAAGTGAGACAGGAATGTCATTAGACTCCAGAGTCCTAGGCTTAGGCTTGACAACCATGTTGGAATTTAAAAGGACTACACCCATGAGTAGTTAAGAGATATTTACATTGTAAAAAGCAGGTTTAGGTTTTTTTTTTGTTAAAGTCAGTGGGCTTATTATGCAAGTTAATGTTAGTTAATTGTAATGAAAATTGAACTTTGATTTCTTCATTATGATGTGTTGGTATGTTAATTGTAATGAAAATTGAATTTTGATTTTTTCATTGTAATTTATTAGTGATATGTTAATTGTAATGAAAATTGAATTTTGACTTTATTATGATTTAGTATAATAAGTTAATTGTATTGAAAACTGAATTTTAAATTTTTATTAAGAAATTTTTTTAGAAGTATATGTATAACTTATTAGAATATGGTGTTTAAAAGATGAAAATTTATAAGCTTAAAATTGAATTTAACATTTTTATGTTATTTTTATTTAATACATAGTTTATATGTTTTTATTAAGACATTTATTCAGTATTTGAATGAAGAATAATTATGAAAAAAATTTGTATACTTGTAGACAGCAATGGGGACTAATTTATTTAACATAGTGACTCTTCTTGTCTCTCAAAAGAAAGAATGCAAAGCTTGTAAATGCAATTTTACTTCAATTAAGATCTTTAGACGAGACGAGGGAAGAGAGTTTCTCTTTTTTCACAATGTTATTTTCATCTAATCAAACATTTCCAATGGATATTTCAACCAAATTGTAATATCCTTTTAATATGATCACACCAAAACAATGCAATCCAAATAATGGTTATCAAACAAACAAGTAAACCCTAAAAGGTTTTAAAAAAGCATTATTTTGCTCTTTTCTTGCTCAAACAATGGCAGAAAGAGCAATAAATCTTACCCAAATGACCAAGGGGATACTATCTAGTTTTAATGTTGATGCAAGCAAACTGTAAACATGCCCTTCAAACCAAAAAACGACCTAGGCCTGAGAAAAATTGCAAGGAAATAAAAAATATTCACCCATGAGAAACTATGGCTCCCACCCGGTTGTGTAAGGAGTGCTAAAATAGGGATATAGACCTCTATACACTTGTACAATGGAAAGTAGTGAGGATATTGCTTTGAGTGTTAGTAGAAAGAGTGATAACATCTTAAAAGAAAAAAATTATATAATTGGCCAAAACAATGTCGATGGATGATTTAAAGATCAAAATAACATTGGAAATATTGATTAATATAATGAATTTTTAAAATAAAACCAGGAAAATATCAAAGCATTCTTCCCCAGTGGAGTCCCAATTTTTGTTTGTGGAGATTTCCCTTCCACAAAAAGAATGGATCTCCACTATGACAAATCGAGGGTAGCCTATATGATTCTCTCTCTAGATCCAATTTTGATAACATATGACATAGAAAGAGGAGATCAATTTTCCTCTAGTTATGATCATTGATATCGATCCCCCACTCGTGTAGATCTAGTAAATTTTGGTCTAGCTCCTTTACACCTAATTCGTACACACAATAAAACAACAAAACCCTTCTCAATCCCTTTCGTGCATTAACACTAGCAAGATACAAATTATATCAAGGCAACCAAGATATGGACTCATATATGAGATCCTCCACATATAATAGATATAATCATAAACAAGAATGAAAATAATAAATTTGCATATGAAATTGAGGGGCGAAATGCATATATCAAGAATCAATAAAAAAATCTAAAGCATGCACATACCTTGAGTCATGATGCAAATCTTCTCCAAGATCCTTGGTCCAATCCTTTATTGATTTCAAACACAAACACAATGATCGGAATGATAACTACAAATATCCACCATGGGATCCAATACCATAACAATATTCTCTTTAGTCACCCCCTTATCCCTTGAATTTCCTTCATTATATACATGTAAGGAGGAGGAAAATGGGATAAATCTAGACTTCTAGGCATGACATTCAAGTTGGGGTTGCGATTCCCAAGCTCATGGAATGTGAATCAAAATAATCACAAGAATCTCCTAAAAACTACTCCAAATCAAATGTTTCAAGACTATCACTCTCCCTTAGTGGTGCAAGGAGGGATATGATATTTCTTTCTAGTGGTGCAAGGCGCAATAATCAGGGGTTATCCTATGGTGCATACTATGTAGGGAACAATAGGGATGAAACTGAGAATACTTAAGGTCAAGGGTCAGAAAGGCAGTGTAAGGAAAACCAAGTCTAATGAGTCTGCTATATACCTCAATGGTGGAAATAACGGTATAATAGTAAATTGTTTCAATTCCAACACTCCACAATCACATAAATGCCCAACTCTATGGTTGTAGCATACCTTTTAATAAACAGATTGTATGTGATGATAAAAATTTACCTGCATTTTCAAATGGACACTAAAAAGAGAAAATGTTCCTTTCATAAGCAAAGAACTAACCCATAAATAATGTGGTTGCAACCAATCCATAAAAAAGAAAAGAAAAAAAAATCATTGTATAGTATAGTGTACACAATAGGTTTCACACTAGTGCACAAAATAATTAAGTTAACAAAATCTTAAATTGCAAGTATGTACCATGTAGTGTTTGTAGATAATTCACACCATAACTAAGCCATGGATTTAAAGTAGTCATACAGATTTTACCATGAAACCCCAAATGGAAAAAGCAACATTTGGTGAGCACTAAGGGATCTTATTATGATTAAGAGATTGTTACAAAAATGAGTTGCATTTTCATTTCAATGCATTTTTACTCACATGCAACATTATGCAGCATTGTAAAATACCCATGCTTAAAACAATCATTCAAGCTTCTTTTGAGTCTTTTATTTTGTATTTTTTTAATTTTTTTAATTTTCTCTCAAAATTTTTTTTTTTAAATATCTTTCTTCTTTTTTAGTTTTCACTTCATTTTTTTCTTAAATGTCTTTCTTGTTCAGCATCATCATATTTTTTAAGAGACTTCACTAAAATGTCAACCATCACAATAATTCATATAATCTTTCCAAATAAAATGGCATGGGCTAGCTATGGAGCAAACCTCCCTCCATCAGAGGGAGGAGGAGCAAAGTCAACGTCATATTTTTTAAGAGACTTCACTAAAATGTCAACCATCACAATAATTCATATAATCTTCCCAAATAAAATGGCATGGGCTAGCTATGGAGCAAACCTCCCTCCATCAGAGGGAGGAGGAGCAAAGTCAACGTTGACTTTGCTCCTCCTCCGTCCGATGGAGGGAGGTTTGCTCCATAGCTAGCTTATTCCAAATAAAATTAGTAAACTTGACTTTGCTCCTCCTCCGTCCGATGGAGGGAGGTTTGCACATTGACTTTGCTCCTCCTCCGTCCGATGGAGGGAGGTTTGCTCCATAGCTAGCTTATTCCAAATAAAATTAGTAAACTTGACTTTGCTCCTCCTCCGTCCGATGGAGGGAGGTTTGCTCCATAGCTAGCTTATTCCAAATAAAATTAGTAAACTATTGCTAATCTTGGGAGTTGCATAGCCCGATGTTCTTATGGGTAGTGATTGAGAGCTTATTTCTTGCATAGCCACGATGGGCTTTGTGTGTGGACACATCTTTTAATGTTTAATGTTTTGTTGTAATTTCGATGGTTTGTTAAATTATCATTAACTTTATATGAATAGGAAGATAAATATTTAGGAAGTTTAACATTGTCTTTTTCATTAAAATAGCCATTGAGAAGGTGGTGGGAGAGCTACATATTCTAAAACAGGGGTATTTCAAAAATTAAGTGTATCATATTAATGGCTCTTGGAAAATGGCTTGTTTAGATTTTTCATTTTTGTTGGAAAGCTTTTTTTTTTTTTTCCTTTCTGTGTTTGTTAAATACGGAGTAAAGTTAATATAATTGTTTGTGGTTGAGTTTTGAATTTTAAATAATGAAAAAGTATATATTTTTTAAATAATATTGTAATTATTTTTTAAATATTAAATATATTAAAAAATTTATATTTTATATTGATATTATAATTATATTTTAAAATTTATATATATATATATATAAATTTACTTTTAATTTTAATATTTTATATTTGAAAATAAAATTTTATATAATTTCATACTATAAACTTATAACCAATTTTAAAAATTTAATGATTCGGCAGTATTATTCTATTATGAAAGTTACATTTAAACAAGCAAATTATAAAAAAGAAAGCGTTAGCCATGAAATAATCACTTCTCACTTTTGTTGGCATTGTATTGTATATTGTTTTGATTTACATTTAAATAAACAATTCATAAAAACGAAAATGTTAGTTATGAAATCATCATTTTTTATTTTTGTTGGCTTTTTATGTTCCCGTCAGGAAATATATATGAATCGATTAGGTCAATTAATTCGATATGCATATTTAAATTTTTTAGTTTTCAAATGTTTTTAATGTAGTTTGATTAAATTTTATTTTTGAATTATTTAAATATTGATTTAACTTAATTTCTATTGGTCTTTTGCAGGTGACGTTTGCTTGGGTCTTTGTGCCCCAAGACCCGGCGGTGTGATGGCATAAGCAGTAGTAATGGCCTAAGCAGTAGCACTCGCATGTATTAGAAAATGATTTTCATTTTTTTTTTGGGGAAGAGAATTCCTTACCCGAGGCCCAAGACACACTTCAAGTAAGACACAGTTATATATGTCTGTTAGCTGTCTTCATCTTGTCATTTTTTATACACATTAAAATTTTAGGGTTTCAAGGCACTGAGATAGGAGCCTCGCGTACAAAGTGAGTAGGTGGAGTAATTATATCCTGCCCATCCATCTGGTATCAATTCCCTATCAACCATCCATCTCATATCAATTTCCTATCAAGATATTAAAGTGAGTGCCCCATAAAAACCTGCATTTCTCGATATGTGAAGTGCCGCCAGCATCTGCCTTGAGGGAGCTCTGCTATGGCAATGCACTGACAAAGAGTTATTGTAACAACTAGCCCGTTATTTCCTTATCCTTTCAGTATTCCCATGGACAAATTTTTTAATGACACTGACAAAGAGTTATTGTAACAACTGGCCAGCTATTTCCTTGTCCTTTTAGTATTCCCATGGACAAATTTTTTAATGACATCGACAACAACATTTTATAGATGTCGTCAAAATCTTCATAGTTTTGAATTACAAAATAAATACAATTCTTTAATCTTACACCTTTTACATTGTAGGCTTTTTCAGGTTTGGAAAATTTCAAAGCTTTCAGTTTCTCGGATTTAATATTTATTTTACTTTTTAGACCTCAAAAAATCAAAGAATCAAAGGATAAACATAAATTTTGAAACTTCTTTTCACCATCTCTTCATGTATCTAGTTGGTAGAGATTGCTGGGACACTAAGTGTTCAGTGCAGTGAGATTGATTGTAAAGGGCAGATTTTGAGATGGTTACTACACCTTTTGTTGTGGGTGCTTGTTTCTAGATGCAGGTTTCTTGTTGTTATGAATGGAATTGTGGCTTCCTATTCTCTTATGCAAGGACTCAGATGCGTTTTGAGTATATACACTCGAAGTCCTTTGACCAGCAAGCCTTTAGCATGGTTGATTTTTGCTCTTGATCAGGTAAAGTTATCACAGACTCCAGCTTATTTGTTCTAGTGAGTTGTTATATTTTAGCCATCACTGAGACCTGACTGAAAAGACTATGCAAGTATTTGATTAAGATTGCAACTTTTTCAAAGTGTCACAGGATTGAATATTAGCTCGGACTTTGTTTTCTAGTAGTTAAACAAGCATGGCAATAACTGAAGTCTTTAAACTTTAATTTATTAATGATGATATATCAGTCTTCTCTTCACTGATGCTTGGAGACAAATCGTTGTACTTGTAATGAGTTTTCTCCTTAGCCTTTGATTATGAGCCTAGTCTTCAAGTTTGGTTATGAGTTTAGGCCTATATTTCTTTGAAATATAAGGATGAAAATTACCTGTATGTGTGAAAAATTCATTTTTTTGATAGCAGGATAGCTCTTTCATTAGAGCAGAGGCTAAAATGCAGAGATCAGGTCTCTAGATTTATTCTGCCAGAATTCTAATAATAAATATATCATCTCAGTTCCAGTTTTTACTATGCCAAAGATCGACCTGACAGGAAATCCCTTGGATTCTTGCTTCTCAGTGGAAGAACACTGCATCTCTAGAATGATCTTAGGTTCTGTCTCTTCCCCTTATTACATCTACATAGGTGCTTTCTATGCTGAAGCTTTAAAATTATAAGCTCATAAGGTTTTCACCCTTGCCAAAAAATGCAGTTCCATAACTCTAGCCCACTTGGTAAAAACAGTTGGCCTATGGCAGCGAGATTCTTTCCCACTTTGTAGAAACTGTCGGCCTTTAGCAACAAGATTCTTTCATGTAAATTTTTAGAATGAAAATAGCCAGAAGTTCTCTACAACATTGTTTCATTATATTTGTTCTATACTATTCAAAGCTTTCCATTTATCGGTTTTACATAGAGCTTATTTGCCTCTAATATTGCAGAGATTTACTTTGGGTCTTGAGAGATAGATATTGGTTTGTATGATAAAAGACTTGCAACTCTTGTGTCTTACGTTTTTTGTATCCCTAACTAGTAACCAAATTAAAGCATTTAATGCCTCCAAACACCATTTTATTTCTGTAAAATGGATCATATATATATATATAAAAGAAGCCACTATTACCAACATCCTTCTAGATCCCTACTTGCACTTTCAACCCTACTTGTTTCGAATTGGAAAAATTAAGAGATCAATTGCTTCATTTTATGCTTTACTAGTTTAATTTATGCATTATGAAATTTGTTCCCAAGAGAACGAGAAAGACATGCTGACCTTTAGATTTGTTGGTCATAGACATTGTCTTACTTTACCCTTGTCGCGGCCGCTGCAGCTGCAAAGTCTGCATACCTGTCAGAAATAGGTCAAACCGAATTTCAGTGGATGAAATTTTGTGTCTTGTACGAAACGTTTTGTCACCAAATTGGAGAGGGCCTTGTTAGAACCTTCATTGTTAGTCTAAATATGGCGGTTGTCTCTAGAATGTTTGCATATCATCTTTTCAGACTGTATGGGCCTAAAGACAAAAGTATGCAATGAAGGTCTTGAGACATGTATAGTCAATTTATACTGATATTTCATTAAGTGAAGGTGGTATCAATATGAACATAAAAAACCATGTGTTATATTTTTATAGATTATTTCTAGCTGGATTTGCATGATTCTTTTGTCTTTCTAAAAAATTTAAAATGTTGTTGTGTTAGTACCACTTTTTAAAAATGTGTGGTTGTGCTAGTACCACTTCTCATTTGTAAAGGAGGCTACGTTGATTTTGAGTATGTCAATATTCAAGCTCATAAAAAAAACACACTATTTTATTTTTGGATATTACTTCGCAGTAAAGCATTTGTGTTCATATATAGTTTCATGTTTTTAGGTCTAGCAACTTGAATTGTTATAGTGAGGTTGTAATTATGAATCCATTGTTTGGAATTCTCAATCCAATAATGCAGCGCTTATATACAGTTTCTATTTCTATATTATAGAATTAATCTAAATCGGAGATGGATTATGTATAGAGACTCTGAAAATAGTATTCTTGAAACGCAAAGTAAACTTTAAGTTTTGTGTATTGAAAATGTGGAAATCAAGATTTAATGAATAAAAATGTCATTAGCCTCCTTGTTGGTAATATTATAAAATATGGACATCATCTGTGACTAAATTTCCATTAAATCCCATAATCTAGAGGAGAATTCTATATATATAGAGGAGAATTCTCATAATATAGAGGATAATTCTATATCCTCCTCTGGGATATTGAATTTATTTTGGGCGATGATTGTTTTCGAACCATGCTTCCAGTTTATATTAGAGTCCTCTGCGCAAATCTAAGGAAAGCCTTTAAAATTTAATACTAGGACAACATTAGGAGAGGGAGTGACTGCTTTTGCAAGATTGTGAGCTAAGTTCCTCTACAGATTTATTTATTTATGCATTTTGCATTATGGGGTTGCATTCTACATATTTAGTTGTTAAGAACTATGATAGCTTTGATTTGATTGTTTTTTTTAATTTGATGCATTTTGAATCAGGGAGGCGAGTAGTTAAATTACTGTTCAAATTATGAATTTTTAGTGTCAGTGGCTTGAAATCTCACACTTTTTTTTGTGGTTTGCTGAAAATTCACATCTTTGCTATTTCTTGCCTACACTTCTGTCAAATCTTTGTTATTTCTTGCAAACACTTCTGTCAAATCTTTGTTATTTCTTACCGAAACTTCCATCTGTTTAGCAGTGTAAATTTCCAAATGCTGAAGTCTTCGAATCTTTCAAAACGATTGATTCAACACTTTATAGTTCTTGGTTAAATTTAGATCATTATCTGTAAAATTTCTTTAATTATCTGAAAATTTTAAGGCGATCATTTCATCGGTAGGACCGTCGACTTCCATTTCATAATCTTGCACATTATTTTTTATGTAATGTAATTGTAATTTCTATGACTTGCAGTGCACGGAAAACTTAGCGACTGGTGTGCCGAAGTATATACAACCTCGTCGTGTGGCAAGTTTTGTGTTGCGCAAATGTACTACATCTTAAACAGAATATATATATGTTCCATTTTTGGAAGTATATCTGGGAGGTTGCTCAAGTTTGCAGTCGGTTGTGTGCATCCTAGATTCTACTTGTGGATGCACTTATTGTTCTCATGAGATGTAATTGTTTACTCCATATTCTAATCTTAATCATGTTGATATAAAGCACCTTTATTTGTGCTTATCTTATGGGATAGTATAAATCTTAAGGTTAAATAGTAATATGCTTGTAATCTAACCAATATAAGCTATGTTTATCTTTTAAACCACTGCCCCTTTTGGAAGCTCCTTATTATATTAAATTTCATATTGTTCAATGTTCTTCAAAGTTGGAGTTTGTTTCGAACAATAATCATGGTATCCTTCCAGATAAAACAACACGGCCACAATGAGAGAGGGGACGTGTTATTAAAAAGTTTTAATTATGAAATATTAATAGTGTATACATATTTATTGTTTTTTATGTTTTTGTAATATTTTTTTTCTAGCTCCAAGGATATAAAGCTTTGAGCAACGATCACACCAAGCGAGCACTTTTCATTTCCTCTAAATGGTTACAAAGTTAGGGTAACAACAAAACTAGGAGGCACTTAGCATGTAAAACCCACAAGGTTTCGCTCTATGACTCCCTGAAAAAACCAAATACAGGAATGATCCGCATAGAAGAGAGTGGAGTGGTAATAAAGGGCCCTCTCGTTTCCTTGCTTGTATGGCATCTAATAGGTCTTCTGTGGGTTGCAATTTATATCCTAATTGTAAATAATATGAAATTTTATTTGATTAGTTATAGCTTCATATAAAAATAAATGTTAACACAAACCAATGTATCTTGTTTATGAGGCAAGCCCAACCAGTGAGTGAAGTGACAGCAACGCTGGTGACTCCAGGTGGCATGGAAAATTTAACCCTACCTCACCTACCTCCAGGCACCGATACTGGTGTAATCATGGCCCTTCAAATTAGCAAGTGACGAAGCCATGGGAATGCAGATTCGACCTGTATGATCCCAACTATATATGATTCCCTTCACAAAAGGAAATAAATTTTTCAGTACATGTTTGTGCACCGAAATCCTTTCCAAGAGGAAAAAATTTAATTGCATAAGAAAGGAAAATGATGAGACTGAGTTGGGTGAGGAATTATAACCCCAAGCTTTCAATATTGCATTGCTTATGGCTTACTTAGAACACAATTGTTTAGTGTATTATACAAACAAGAGTTTTGTAGTTGGTGAGTCAAGGACATGAAGAAGGCAGGGGTCGACTGATGGAATCCTTCGTAATAACCGACAACAAAAGTAGTTTGAACTATTGTCCAAGCCATGGTGTGAGGCCTATATTGATGGAGATGAAGGTACCTTGAAGCAACACCTAAGAACCGGTGAATTGGTTTCTAAGGAATGTTTTAGACAACTGGAGTTGAAGCAACGTAGGAAAGTAGGGAGCATCAAGCACAAGAGAAACAGTCTGCAAAGTTGGTTGAGGTTGATTGAGGCCCTAGGTAGGAAAATATGGGAGATGGAATGACGAATTGGTCTTCTCGAGCACCAACTAAGCAAAAATTCAAGCAATTAGCCAATAATATTTGGAGAAGACTACTTCTCCATCTTCTCTTAGTTTGGTATATGTTTTGTAAATCTTCTCTTAGTTTGGTATATGTTTTGTAAATATCTTTTGTTATTAAGAGTTTTTTCTCAAATTAATAGTAGGTTGTATTTTAAAACTACTAAATCTCCCATATAAGTAAGTTTTGTAATTGTAAGTATTTGTAAATGGATAGTTTAACTCTCAGATGGTCCGACTAACTGGATGTAACATTTTTTAATACAAAAATTCAAGCAATCATCACTAATATAATTAAATAAATCAAATATAATTATAGTAGATTTGAAATGTATTCACTTCATTGTCATCTTTATTTTGTTATTATTTTTTATATTATTAATAGAACCTGCTTTTACTGTAATTTTAAATTATTAATATCAACATTATGCACGAACTTTTTAAGTTATTTTATGCACAATAAGTATGGTATCCTCCGGATAAAACACGGCCACAACAATGAGAGAGGGGAGGACATGCTATTCAAAAGTTTTAATTATTAAATATTAATAATGGATGTATAATCATTGATTTTTATGTTTTTGTAATATTTTTTTCTATATGAAATTTTATTTTATTAGATAGTTTCATATAAAAATAAATGTTTCTAATAATGAAAAAGTTATTTTATGTTGCTATAATATTAAAAAAAACACAGTAACACAAGTCAATGTACTTTATTTGTTGTTCAAAAATGAAGTGACAACAATCCTCATTACTGCAAAATTGCTAGTTTACTGTCAAGTTAAAGTGCAAATTTAAATTGCAACTACATTTGGCAATGTTGGGGATGTTGCCACCACGTGGATCTTGTTATTGTATATTGTTTTGGTTGATATTTTATATTAGCACAACTATTTACCATTAATTTGTTGCACAGAAGAGGTGTATTCTATAGTCCAGTAAGGGAAGGATATGTAACTCTTTTCGTGCTCATCCTAGAGTTGATACAATATTAAAAATAACTTGTAGCCTTAAATTAAATTAAATTATTTAGAATTGCATATATATATATATATATATATATATATAACAACATAAATTAAATAAATAAAACCATAAACATTAGATTACACATTTCCACTTTAAACTTAAAAAAAGGGTTTTCTCCTTGAGAGATTTGATCCCTCTTGGTGCTTGGTAGATCCCTTTTTAGATGGATCTATGTCGGGTGAACACCCATAGGTCACAAGTTAAAAGAGTTATCTTTCACATTTATCTCCCACAAACAATGAGTTATCCACACATCAACTAAGAGTTATTCCACACATCAGCTAGGAGTTATACATGCATCACCATATCTACCACCAGTTATCCATGCATCAATTATTTTATATATTATATATTTTTTAATAATTGTTTATATTGAATTTGTAATTGAAGCCATAGAATTAATATGGACATTACACTTGTCGTATCCTCATTCATAGATGAAAAAGCATAGATATTTGTCCACCCCAGAATGTCAAATAAAAACAATTATAAGTGTAATTATTTGGATATTATATATTAATTACATTCTTATACTCATGTGTTTATTCAAATATCATATATTAACAAATTTAATGTATTTATTTTTTAATAGTTTATATTTGAAAATAAAATTTATATAACTTTAATAATTTTATACTATAAACTTATAATTTAATCTCCAAATATTTTGATTAATTGGCCTATCATTTAATATCCAAATATTTTGATTATTTAATTTTGTTATTCCTACAAATGTTTTGAAAGTTACATTTAAAGAAGCAAACCATAAAAATAAAGTGTTGGTCATGAAATAACTATTTGTCACTTTTGTTGGCTTTGTATTGTATATTGTTTGGGTTGATACTATGTACAAGATTAAATCTTTGAAAGTGTAAACCCTATTCTAGAGTGAAAATGTTGAGGACATGTGTAATCCAATGTTTATGGTTTTAGTTTATCTATTTTCTATTGTTATATATATATATATATATATATATATAATTCTAAATCATTTAAATTTAATTTAAGCTGACATGTTATTTTTAATAATATTTTATTATTTTTTATAAAAGAACATGAGGACACTTGTCAACTCTAATATAAGTACGGAAGGACTTACACATCTCTTACCTACTCGGTAGTAGAATGGTAGAATGTGGGTAGAATGCACCTCTTGGGTGCAATTATTTGGATCAATACACTCTAATAGGATAGGTGTTTATTATGTCGATAGGCGTTTCTATTTGAAAATTGTTGGCTTTGTATTGTATACTGTTTTGGTTGATACTATATATTATTTGGATCAATACATTGATAGGAGTTTATAGACTTTTTTATTTGATAATTTCATGGGGTTCACTCAATGAACTTATTACATAGCAAGTTCATTCATAGGATATTAAAGTATATCCCTAATTTAACTAAATATTGGAAAATACTTCATAAAATTGTATTGTTGAACCCCCCTCACAATATACCTTTCCAATTGAGAAAACCCCTAGTTTCACAAGATAGTGTAGGTATCCATTTTATCAACCCATTTTTAACACCCATTTATATCATATTGTAAAGTTATAACAACAAGAGCCTTAAGGCACATTAGTATAAGAAAATAAGATGATAAACAAAAAATATATATAATGCTAGTAATGATCCCACCAGGATTGCAAGGGGAGCTGATTCATTTGTAGCGTTGGATAGTGGAAGACCCAATGAAATAGTAATGGAGAAGGAAAAACACGTAAAATGAAACTGGGTCAAGAGATCAATGTAATAAAGAATGTAAAATATTGATAGTCCAATAGTCAGTGTAATGCTTAGAAAAGATGAGAATTGCACATGTTTCACATGAAAACCTTAGATAATCTACCAATTTTATATCATGTAACTACACTTATAGCCATATAGAGGTCATGTTTTCTACAAGCTTAATAAATTAAACTCCATAAAATATTTTTAATAATCTTAATAAATGCCACTCTATTCTTTTTTTAAAGCTATTTATATGAGATGTTTAATACATGCATAGTAAAATATGGTAAAATAACACTCTTATTGTTTGGATAAATTATTTGGAGATATCTTCTTAAATGCTTAAAGTATTCCAAGTTTAGTGAACACAAATTCTTCTACAACAAATGAATCTCATTTCTATATCTATACAAGATCAAAATCACTCGAAAATTACAACAAATTCTCTTCATTTTCTATTTAAATTATTAAAATAAATTAAATGAGACTCTCGTATAAATTTAACATTAGTTATGCAAAAGGTTATTGATTTTTCTTGGGTCGAGAAGTATTCTATTTTTGAATAGTTGTAATTTTATTTAATTGAGAAGAGGTTTATGTATGAAACTAAGACAAAAATCCTCAATTTTTTTATGTATATGATCCAATGATATAATCAAATTCTTTGGTATTTTTTAAGATGAATTTATAAATTTAGATTTTAATTGCAATTAAGATTTCAATCAATAATATTATAATATGATTAAGGCAATGATATAAATATTTTCATTTAAAAACTATTTAACAAAAAAAAATCATAAGCAAAATAATAATATTATAGAAAATTTATTTGAAATTAAATAGTGTAATATAAAATGTTTTTATATACAACAATTATATATATAACCCGGTGGGATAACTCAAGTGGTTAAGTTGTGAGTAGAATATCCCGGGGTCAAATCACCAAGTGGCCATTGGTTAAATTTTTAATCAAAGCCACAACGAATTTGGGGTAAACTACAACCTATACTTTTACAGGATTAAAATTCAAAATAAATAATTATGAAAAAAAAATATAAAAGATAATTGATAGGTGCATGGATAACTCATAGTTGATGAATGGATAACCAACAATTCAGACTAAAAAAATAAAAAATAATTGATGGTTGATAAATGGATAATTGGTAGTTGACATATGGATAATTTATAATTTCTTGGTACTTAGTTTGTAGTCTATAGGCTTCACCAATAACAAAGTAAGTAGGTGTGGTAATATCTTAGAATTTGTGATGGACTAGCAGCTATATGAAATCAAGTATGGTTGAACTAGAAAAAAAGTAAAAACAAGTAATATATAACTTATTAATGGCACTTAACTTGTGGGATATGAGTGTTTACCAACACAAATTAAGTGGATGTGTTAGTTTAACCATTTATACTTTTTTTTTTTTGATATATTTTTATATAAGTTGTCAATAAACGTCAAAATTGTTAAGGTTTGGGGGTTAAAATGTTGTGTCCACTTACATGTTACTGGCTTTGTCTTAGATTGTAATTTTTTTATTTTATTTTGGCTATTATTGGCACTGATTAGAGCGTGTAAATATAATTTTATATTTTAAGTTAAATTTATTATCACTTAATGATAATTTAATTAATAAAACAATACTGTTCTATTAAAGATGACGGATATATCCGTAAAGAATCGTTCGAGAATTCAAAAGATTTTGCTATGAATTTGTGTATGAGCAAAACATAAAAACAAAGCCATGTGAAAATAAACTTCGGACTTGTAAAAATGTGACCAAATCCAACACTCGGCGAATCGGCGGTCCCCTCTCTGCAATTCCGTACCCTAAGAGCAGATTCAATAAATGGACGCGTGACCAGTGATGAAATTTGAAGGGTGGGTCTTAATTTCAATAGGAAAGGTATTTATTTAGAGTCCGTCATACATGCATAGAAAAATAAATAATTGTAATTCAATGGATAAGTATAAATTATTTGAATTCTTTAAAAAAAAATTGTAAAACATAAATATTGTTCACTCAATTTTTTTTAATTTTAAACAAATTGAGCACTCTTTAATATTTACATGAAAAAATGATATATTTTCAATCAAACTTAGTTTGAACACATTAAGTTGTCATATGTGTATCATTAATTTTACATTTCAGTAACATAACAACTATTTTATTGTATTTTTTCTAGTTGGAGCATACTTCATTATACAAAAAAAATACATAGACTATACCATAACCATATTCGGGCATTCACGTGCAATCCAAGTTTGAGAGATGTAAGAATGATAAGGATTGGGCACCTTAGAAAACATAATACACAACTAAAAAAACATTAAAAAAAAAATCCTACATACCAAGCAAGTTAACAAAGCTAGCATAACAAGGGTTGGGGCATCGATTTTTTCAATACTTGTCGTGAAAGCATACATGTATGAAATGAAGGGGAAATGGAATCAAGCCTAAGTCAATTGAAACTCACTACGTGTGTGAGTCTCAACAGTCCGCCTTTTAGATTGAACCAAAATACCAAAGAAGTTTATTAATGGCTAGATTTGAGAAGTTCTAGGTGCGAGTAATTAAGGGATCGAGGCTCCAAAATTTGTTGTGTTTCATACCAGTCCATGATTCATTGAATCAACAGTCATGGGTAGAAATTTAAGTTATTTAATGAAAACAATTAATGTGTTAAATGTCTATGTCGAAACCGTTTTCCATGCTGA
The DNA here is from genome assembly GCA_001517045.1 of Pseudotsuga menziesii. Taxonomy (NCBI): domain Eukaryota; kingdom Viridiplantae; phylum Streptophyta; class Pinopsida; order Pinales; family Pinaceae; genus Pseudotsuga; species Pseudotsuga menziesii. The sequence continues at coordinate 466,946 of LPNX010895479.1, read as the reverse complement.
TGCATGGACTTCACCTTTAAAGAATGCCTTGAATCACATCAAGAAGGAGTGATAAGAAGATCACAACAATCCAACCTGTCAAATCTTAGTTGATAGTGTTAATTAAAGACTTATATTTGTGATCTTAGCCACATGCCATTATTTGTATTTAATAATAGTTGGCGTGAGTCCATGATATTCATGCAAGAAATGAATTATTGTAGAGGAGGACATTTTGACGAAAAAAGAGTGGAGAGTCATAGTTGTTGACACATTGTCACACTTTATATTGTAGCCCCAAGTGACTTTATAGTCAGAGTCACAACTCGATGGCTAGTGCCTCGTAGTCATCAATGATTTCTGGCCATCTTGCACAACTAAACAAATGAGTACATGACATCACTGAGTAAGTAATTATAATTTATCATATTTCCAATATTTTGAATGATGAGTTGAACTTTATAGCATAGAAATTTTAACATAGTAACAAATTTATATAGATGGGTAATTTCAAATATTGTGAATGAGAAACAAAATGGTTGTCCTCCTTAGCATTCTAACATATGGTTTCTCTAAAACTCTATTTTATTTATATTATTTTGGACTTGTGATTTTGCATATCTATATACTCAATTATTTGATATAAATTGTCTTTTTTTGAAACGTGGATATAAATTATACCCTCTTGATTGGGAGGGTAAAATTCAGATTTTAAATTTTTTTGGAAGGCAATTTTAACTATACTCTTTACACTTCTGGGAAGGGATGTAACCCTTTGGAAGGGCTGTGAAGGGTTCAATTTTGAACGCAACAGAGCAAGACCGGTAACGACGGCGGCGGACCACTGACAGCGCCCCGATTTCCCTGCTTCCGGTTGATATCAACAACATCCGGTGCATGTAAAAGCGCTGAAAATTCATAATGAATATATATATATATATATATCAGGTCCCCCTGTGCAGGTAAACCTCACAAATTTCATGAGGAAAATGTCTTCGAGCAAATAATAATAGTATATATAAAATCCATGGCAGAAAACAAAGACGCTATAAGCATTCCATATGTAATTTTAGACTGTTTCAGCATGTTCCCGCGGACGAAGGTTGGTATTACATATCATGATTTATTGTGAACGCAAATTTCATGAAGAAAACGTCTTCCACCAAAAGAAAATAATAATATATAAAATCGATGGTAGAAAACAAAGACGCTATAAAGGTTTTATATATAATTTTAGACTGTTTCAACATGTTCCAGCGGATGTAGGTTGATATTAAGTGTGGACCGAGTTTAGGTGAAGGGTTTTCATCATGCTGTTTCATGCGAGAATTCATGGAGGATGCCCACAAGGCCATTGTCAACGTTCTTGGTGATTGCAGACGGGCCTTCCTCGGTGTCTTTGATGGTCATAGTGGTAGGAAAGTTTCAGCCTTAGCTGCACAAAATATTGGGATGAATATTTTTGATGCTATATTGCTCTGCTTGGAAGATGAAACAAAAGACATTCTTGAGCAGGCTGTTAGAACTCGGTACTTAACAACATATGCAGACTTTTTGAGCCAGTATGTTGGGAGCGGTACTGCTTGTGTAACTTCTCTCATTATGGATGGAAACTTAATGGTTTCCAATACTGGGGATTGTCAAACAGTCATAGTCATAGGTTTGGCTAGGGCTGAAGCAATGAATGGCTATACCAGAGAAACTGTTTGACTTTCCAAATAGAAACATAAAAAGCACCGGAAACAGGATACTTATTCATAGATTTTTAGGCGGGTACCACGGACGGACGAACGAATCACAGCACACTCACAACTACCAGTACACGTCACAGCAAGCAACTAGTAAGATTAATATGTTCAGAAATATATATTTATTTGATATATTAAGATCTATAATATATTATTAATATATAAGGTTATTTATTTGAAGATCTATATTATTAATATATAAAGTCGATATATTTAGATTTATAATATATTTTAATATATAAAGTATATATTTGACACATTCAGATTTATAATATATTATTAATATATAGTTTTAAATTGTATTAAGTTTTTTTATCTTTCAAGTACATTATTTAACTTAAAGTGTAGTTCAAGTAAAAGTAAGAGTTGTATCTTATAATCAAATAGTTGTATTTAATAATGAAATAGTTGATTTCAAAGTTTAGTTTAGAAGGACACCCATAAAATCATGCACTTGTTTCATTTTAATCCATAAATAAAAAAACATATATGTAATCCACCCCAAAATTCTACGATATATACCTCTATCAACCTAATTACAAATTATTATTGTATCATAAAATTTTAAAACTATTTATAAATATGAATTTAATTTAAAAAATTATTTCATAAAAATATTATGTTTATTTACTTATTTAATATTTATGATAAAGAAATATATATATATATATATATATATATATATAAATATATAAGTAAGTTATTTGTAATAAATATGTTTCATAATACATCTTTTTATATTTTTATTAGTATATGTAATAAATATGCATCACAGATGATAAAATTCTTATATTTATTATAATAAAAATATATTTTATTTATCTTTGTTATAATAAGTTGTATTTTATTCTACTTAAAAATAGTTAAATGTTAAAATAATTTCTACTTTCTTCTCATATTTAGTATAATAACTTGTATTTTATTCTTCCTAAAATATTTTTAAATGTTAAAAGAATTTCTACATTTTATTGTAGAATATTGAATTTTTATAAGATTAGTTATGCACGCCAAATTTATATATGTATAGAGTTATGAGGATCATTTATTGAAGACCAAAGGAAATTCAATGTATTTTAAAACTTGAATTTTACTTTCATTTACTTTAAGGCTAAGAAACTTTTGCTTATACCCTTCAAAAGTATAGATATGTTTGGATGGCTTATTTGAAAATTTATAATTCTAAATTTTGATCACACAAATTAACCAAAATAACAAAAAATGAATAAGAGTTAATATCCTAAATAAATATATAATATTAATGAGCTGACTAGTGGCTAATCATAGATATAAAAGTGTTTTTCTAAGCTATTAAGATGTAACCCATCTAGAACTGAAAAATAAATATTTTTATTTATTTGAGAAAACATTATGTTAAAAGTTATTATAAAGTTTTTATGACCAAGGTTAGTTAAGGATGACAGTAATTGAATATTTTACTTATTTAAATAATTAAATGAAGAGACACCTATCCAAAGAATATTCTTGAAGAGTGTTCATTGACCCACTAGAAGGAATGGGCAGTTGTAGAAGGCCAAATGACAAGTGGCAACACTAGCATTTCACTTTCTAGCTCTTGCAGGAGGCAAAATCCCTAAAATTGTGATCATGTTCCTTGAGAAGAGGAACTGAGCGGGTGGCTCATTTAATTGCAAAACTAACCCAAAGACTTAGGCAATCTTATAAATACCATTGAATTGAGCAGGAGGCTCATTACATTCTATTCCAAGTAATTAGAACCTTTTGAAATGCTACAAACTGAAAAAGCAGGCACACAAGAGAAATTCAATGAGGGGATAGCTAAAGTGAAATTGCTGAGAGTTAAGTCTATAAGTGAGTTGCTAAATTGCAGAGATTGTTGTATGAGTTGTTACACAGCATCTTTGTCATATTTGTTCAATGAACAGGCTCGGGGGTCTTAAAGCAAGTGTTCTTGGCTGCTTTTAGAAGACGGTTGGGAGGAACGATCTTCTTTGGGTGTTTGTCCCCCTTCCACAGATATTCAGGTTCTAAGAAGTTTTGTTTATTATCTATGAATTTATTATATATCTATATATGAAAGATTTATGAATATAAAATATTACTGTATTATAATGGGTTAGCTATATTTTATTTATGTATAAAATCTTATAAAGAATTTTGTAGTTTTTCTTTTCATAAAGTTAAATGGAAAACTGTAGATTATCGTAGAATTCATATGTTCATGTTTGCATATCACACCACAATCAGTTTTCTGAGTTATATTACCATTTTCTTAAAGCTTCATCTTATTCTAAACTTATAGATTACTTTAATCATTTTTATGTAAACCTTGGAATTGATTCATCTAGTTTCTACTTTACATTAGTTCTCTAACAAATTAGTATTTCCAAGTTTTCAATTAAGGTTCGAAACCTCAAATAATAAACTCTCATGTAACATATTATAGGCGATAGGCTTATTAGGATATTGGGCGCTCGCACGAAGTTGGTTCCACATTTTAGTGCCATTTTAGAATTCAAAAACACACATCCAAAATGTAAATATATAACGCATATGTGTTATTGATGCTACGTTTGGAAAACCCGAGCCAAAAATCGAGGCTAAGGTTAGTTAGCCAATATCACATGTGCGATATATCGCACTTGCATTTTTAAAGAGTTACAAATCGCAAGTGCGATATAACGCACTTGTGATGTGTAAAACAAAAAAAATAGAGGCCGACACGGCCTCAATTTCTTATTTGCGCAGTGAAGGTCGCGATATCGGGACATCGAAAAACTGCACCAACGATTTGAGTGTGAGACTTTGGAGGTACCTTTGGAGGGTAATTTGCAAGAGCCAATTCAGAAGTTGGATCTAATGAAAGGAAAGTACTCATTTCCTTCACAATTGCTTTCAATTTTTGTTTGTTTTTTTTTAATTTTATAGTTTTTATATTTTTTAAAACAAATTTAATAAAAAAATTTTAATTAAAGCAAACAATGATATATTAAAACAATTTTTAATTTGTTGTTTTAATCTTAACAGATAACAGAAATGTTGAAGATAATGTGCAAAATGAACCCACTAATAACCAAGAACCAAACCCAAACACAAACCCAAACATGAAGGGGGAACAAGACTAGAATTCAGAGATTTTGCCTTGTTTGGGTGCATTGAGGCACCTTAGCTCATTGTTTAGAGAGGTGGACCATTTGATACAATCATTAACCGGGGCATTGGATACCATAAAAAATAAATTTGCAAATGCCCAAGGAGCACTGTACAACATTAGCTCGTGCAAGGAATCCATGAGGCAATACTATTCCGATGGTTTGAGCTATAAATACATTTAAAAACTAAAGATAATTAAAGACCAATAGTTTTCATTATTCCATGACCTTAGCATCGGATTGGTTCCACCCACTAGTCGAGCACACATTTCCATAGACTGGTGTGTGGAACCAAATGTGAAAGCCAATTGGATGGATCGTTGGTACATGGTCTTCAATGAAGACCCTTGTGGGAATAGAGACATCCCATTCTATTTCCTAAGGAATTTGTATGCTAAATTTATCTTGGGGAAACATGTTAACTATTTTGATATTTTAGAGTTCCATGGTGTGGGTCATGCGATGCCCCAAGATAGGGAAAGGGTTAGGACTGATCCTAATTGTGTGCCACACCCTCCATGCACACCAAAACTTCCTTGGGTATATCCTTCTGCATGTCCTATGATTGATGATACACAGAAGGCCTTATTCGACTTGGCAAATACATTGCTTCAACATGGGACTGCTATCCTAGGTAATGTAGGCCAAGGGGTTTGCACTTCTAAGGCTAGCCCATCTCACACTCAGGATCCGCATACTAGGTCTCTAGACTGTACTAGAGGTACATATCACACTGGAGACGTAGAGGGTTCAAAGTGTCATTTTACTCCACACCCTTGCACAGCGTGTGGAGGCATATGCTATGGGCTTGCTTCAAAGTTCTAGGACAATGGATTACTTTGATATGTAAGTAAAACTCATTCTTTTCATATTATATTTTGTGTTATATCACAATTTTAAATTGTTTTGTAATTTGTTTCTATTTAATTATCTAACAAATTATGTGAACAAATATACAGTTGGTATCCCATCACATCCAAAATTCGCATAGTTCGATGATTGATGTTGATAACATTGATGCAATGGTCAATGCTACATATGGTTTTGGTGCTTCACCATTAGCTTTAAGAACTTTACTTTTTAATTTGCCATCATTATTTACATATTTATAGTAGAGATTGCAACATTCAATACCTCATAGTTTGGATACAATATGTTTTATGCAGGGTGGGAAGGATGAGTTTGTGGAATCCCATCCAAGTCCCTCGCATGTAGACTTGGATGAGTTTGTGGAATCCCATCCAAGTCCCTCCAATATTTCTATTATATCGTGCATTTTGATTATTTATTCCAGGAGGTTCTCGACATCTTCAAGCACCACTGGCTCACTATATTCCTGCATAAATTAACATGTGTCAATGCCATCAAATACAAATAAAATGAGACATATACTGCATGGACAAAAAATGATGCTTTTAAAGAAAGCGAAACATACATGTACCTAAAAGGGGGAGAGGTGGGTGACCAACAACGTGGATTTGGTGCTATTCAAGCACCACTGGCTCAATAGATGTCTGCATAAAGTAACATATGTCAATTTCAGATAATACAAAGAAAACGAGACATATACAAGATGGACGAAAAATGATTTTTTCAATGAAAACAAAACATACATGTACCTGAGGGGGAGATGCGAGTCCCCAATAAAAAAGGTCATTCTACTGGCATAGATATCATGCTACGTAACAAAACATAAACATACAATTAGAAATTTTCTAATAACTAAAAGCATACATGTTGAATTATTAAAAGCATAATTAAAATACTACCTGTGTATGGGAATCTTCCTCTACATGCGAGGGACTTGGATGGGATTCCACAAACTCATCCTTTCTACCCTGCATAAAACATATTGTATCCAAATTATGAGGTATTGAATGTTGCAATCTCTACTATAAATATGCAAATAGCGATGACAAATTAAAAAGTAAAGCTCTTACAGCTAATGGTGAAGCACCAAAACCATATGTAGCATTGACCATTGCATCAATGTTATCAACATCAATCATCAAACTATGCGAATTTTGGATGTGATGGGATACCAACTGTATATTTGTTCACATAATTTGTTAGATAATTAAATAGAAACAAATTACAAAACAATTTAAAATTGTGATATAACACAAAATATAATATGAAAAGAATGAGTTTTACTTACATATCAAAGTAATCCATTGTCCTAGAACTTTGAAGCAAGCCCATACCATATGCCTCCACATGCTGTGCAAGGGTGTGGAGTAAAATGACACTCTGAACCCTCTACGTCTCCAGTGCGATATGTACCTCTAGTACAGTCTAGAGACCTAGTATGTGGATCCTAAGTGTGAGATGGACCAGCCTTAGAAGTTCAAACCCCTTGGCCTACATTACCTTGGATAGTAGTCCCATGTTGAAGCAATGTATTTGCCAAGTCGAATAAGGCCTTCTGTGTATCATCAATCATAGGACATGCAGAAGGATATACTTAAGGGGGTTTTGGTGTGCATGGAGGGTGTGGTACACAATTAGGATCAGTCCTAACCCCTTCCCTATCTTGGGGCATCGCATGACCCACACCATGGAACTCTAAAATATCAAAATAGTTAACATGTTTCCCCAAGATAAATTTAGCATACAACTTCCTTAGGAAATAGAATGGGATGTCTCTATTCCCACGAGGGTCTTCATCGAAGACCATGTACCAACGATCCATCCAATTGGCTTTCACATTTGGTTCCACACACCAGTCTATGGAAATGTGTGCTCGACTAGTGGGTGGAACCAATCCGATGCTAAGGTCACAGAATAATGAAAACTATTGGTCTTTAGTTATCTTTAGTTTTTAAATGTATTTATGGCTCAAACCATCGGAATAGTATTGCCTCATGGATTCCTTGCATGAGCTAATGTTGTACAGTGCTCCTTGGGCATTTGCAAATTTATTTTTTATGGTATCCAATGCCTCGGCTAATGATTGTATCAAATGGTCCCCTCTCTAAACAATGAGCTAAGGCGCCTCAATGCACCCAAACAAGGCAAAATCTCTGAATTCTAGTCTTGTTCCCCCTTCATGTTTGGGTTTGTGTTTGGGTTTGGTTCTTGGTTATTAGTGGGTTCATTTTGCACATTATCTTCAACATTTCTGTTATCTGTTAAGATTAAAACAACAAATTAAAAATTGTTTTAATATATCATTGTTTGCTTTAATTAATTTTTTTTATTAAATTCGTTTAAAAAAATATAAAAACTATAAAATTAAAAAAAACCAAACAAAAATTGAAAGCAATTGTGAAGGAAATGAGTACTTTCCTTTCATTAGATCCAACTTCTGAATTGGCTCTTGCAAATTACCCTCCAAAGGCACCTCCAAAGTCTCACACTCAAATCGCTGGTGCGGTTTTTCGATGTCTCAATATCGCGACCTTCACTGTGCAAATAAGAAATTGAGGCTGTGTCAGCCTCTATTTTTTTTGTTTTACACATCACAAGTGCGATATATTGCACTTGCGATTTGTAACTCTTTAAAAATGCAAGTGTGATATATCGCACATGTGATATTGGATAACTAACCTTAGCCTCGATTTTTGGCTCGGGTTTTCCAAACGTAGCATCAATAACACATATGCGTTATATATTTACATTTTGGATGTGTGTTTTTGAATTCTAAAATGGCACTAAAATGTGGAACCAACTTCGTGCGAGCGTCCAATATCCTAATAGGCCTATCGCCTATAATATGTTACATGAGAGTTTATTATTTGAGGTTTCGAACCTTAATTGAAAACTTGGAAATACTAATTTGTTAGAGAACTAATGTAAAGTAGAAACTAGATGAATCAATTCCAAGGTTTACATACCAATGATTAAAGTAATCTATGAATATAGAATAAGATGAAGCTTTAAGAAAATGGTAATATAACTCAGAAAACTGATTGTGGTGTGATATGCAAACATGAACATTGAATTCTACGATAATCTACAGTTTTCCATTTAAATTTATGAAAATAAAAACTACAAAATTCTTTAAAAGATTTTATACATAAATAAAATATAGGTAGCCCATTATAATACAGTAATATTTTATATTCATAAAGCTTTCATATACATATATAGAATAAATTCATAGATAATAAACAAAACTTCTTAGAACCTGAATATCTGTGGAAGGGGGACAAACACCCAAAGAAGATCATTCCTCCCAACCGTCTTCTAAAAGCAGCCAAGATCACTTGCTTTAAGACGGTCCCCGAGCCTGTTCATTGAACAAATATGACAAAAATGTTGTGTAACAACTCACACAACAATCTCTGCAACTTAGCAACTCACTTATAGACTTAACTCTCAGCAATTTCACTTTAGCTATCCCCTCATTGAATTCCTCTTGTGTGCCTGCCTTTTCAGTTTGTAGCATTTCACAAGGTTCTAATCACTTGGAATAGAATGTAATGAGCCTCCTGCTCAATTCAATGGTATTTATAAGATTTCCTAAGTCTTTGGGTTAGTTTTGCAATTAAATGAGCCACCCACTCAGTTCCTCTTCTCAGGGAACATGATCACAATTTTAGGGATTTTGCCTCCTGCAAGAGCTAGAAAGTGAAATGCTAGTGTTGCCACTTGTCATTTGGCCTTCTACGACTGCCCATTCCTTCTAGTGGGTCAATGAACACTCTTCAAGAATATTCTTTGGATAGGTGTCTCTTCATTTAATTATTTAAATAAGTAAAATATTCAATTATTGTCATCCTTAACCAACCTTGGTCATAAAAACTTTATAATAACTTTTAACATAATGTTTTCTCAAATAAATAAAAATATTTATTTTTCATTTCTAGATGGGTTACATCTTAATAGCTTAGGAAAACACTTTTATATCTATGATTAGCCACTCGTTTGTACTCAACTCATTAATATTATATATTTATTTAGGATATTAACTCTTATTCATTTTTTGTTATTTTGGTTAATTTGTGTGATCAAAATTTAGAATTATAAATTTTCAAATAAGCCATCCAAACATATCTATACTTTTGAAGGGTATAAGCAAAAGTTTCTTAGCCTTAAAGTAAATGAAAGTAAAATTCAAGTTTTAAAATACATTGAATTTCCTTTGGTCTTCAATAAATGATCCTCATAACTCTATACATTTATAAATTTGGCGTGCATAACTAATCTTATAAAAATTCAATATTCTACAATAAAATGTAGAAATTCTTTTAACATTTAAAAATATTTTTAGGAAGAATAAAATACAAGTTATTATACTAAATATGAGAAGAAAGTAGAAATTATTTTAACATTTAACTATTTTTAAGTAGAATAAAATACAATTTATTATAACAAAGATAAATAAAATATATTTTTATTATAATAAATATAAGAATTTTATCATCTGTGATGCATATTTATTACATATACTAATAAAAATATAAACATATAAAAAGATGTATTATGAAACATATTTATTACAAATAACTTACTTATATATATATATATATATTTCTTTATCATAAATATTAAATAAGTAAATAAACATAATATTTTTATGAAATAATTTTTTAAATTAAATTCATATTTATAAATAGTTTTAAAATTTTATGATACAATAATAATTTGTAATTAGGTTGATAGAGGTATATATCGTAGAATTTTGGGGTGGATTACATATATGTTTTTTTATTTATGGATTAAAATGAAACAAGTGCATGATTTTATGGGTGTCCTCGGAAACTAAACTTTGAAATCAACTATTTCATTATTAAATACAACTATTTGATTATAAGATACAACTCTTACTTTTACTTGAACTACACTTTAAGTTAAATAATGTACTTGAAAGATAAAAAAACTTAATACAATTTAAAAATATCTATTAATAATATATTATAAATCTGAATGTGTCAAATATATACTTTATATATTAAAATATATTATAAATCTAAATATATCGACTTTATATATTAATAATATAGATCTTCAAATAAATAACCTTATATATTAATAATATATTATAGATCTTAATATATCAAATAAATATATATTTCTGAACATATTAATCTTACTAGTTGCTTGCTGCTAGTTTATGTTTCTATTTGGAAAGTCAAACAGTTTCTCTGGTATAGCCATTCATTGCTTCAGCCCTAGCCAAACCTATGACTATGACTGTTTGACAATCCCCAGTATTGGAAACCATTAAGTTTCCATCCATAATGAGAGCAGTTACACAAGCAGTACCGCTCCCAACATACTGGCTCAAAAAGTCTGCATATGTTGTTAAGTACCGAGTTCTAACAGCCTGCTCAAGAATGTCTTTTGTTTCATCTTCCAAGCAGAGCAATATAGCATCAAAAATATTCATCCCAATATTTTGTGCAGCTAAGGTTGAAACTTTCCTACCACTATGACCATCAAAGACACCGAGGAAGGCCCGTCTGCAATCACCAAGAACGTTGACAATGGCCTTGTGGGCATCCTCCATGAATTCTCGCATGAAACAGAATGATGAAAACCCTTCACCTAAACTCGGTCCACACTTAATATCAACCTACATCCGCTGGAACATGCTGAAACAGTCTAAAATTATATATAAAACCTTTATAGCGTCTTTGTTTTCTACCATCGATTTTATATATTATTATTATCTTTTGGTGGAAGACGTTTTCTTCATGAAATTTGCGTTCACAATAAATCATGATATGTAATACCAACCTTCATCCACGGGAACATGCTGAAACAGTCTAAAATTATATATGGAATGCTTATAGCGTCTTTGTTTTCTGCCATGGATTTTATATATACTATTATTATTTGCTCGAAGACATTTTCCTCATGAAATTTGTGAGGTTTACCTGCACAGGGGGACCTGATATATATATATATATATTTTGATATATTCATTATGAATTTTCAGCGCTTTTACATGCACCGGATGTTGTTGATATCAACTGTAAGCAGGGAAATCGGGGCGCTGTCAGTAGTCCGCCGCCGTCGTTACCGGTCACAGCCCTTCCAAAGGGTTCCATCCCTTCCCAGAAGTGTAAAGAGTATAGTTAAAATTGCCTTAAGGCACCTGAGTGGGCCCAATGGTTAAGAGCTTGTGTTATCTCCGAGGAGGTCACAGGTTCAAAACCGTCGGGGGTAGGGATGCCTATAGCCCGTTGTGACAAGGCTAGAAGGGTAGATGACCCCTGGATAGATGCCCGCCTCCATGGATGTGGTATCGGGACGTATCGGCCCCTGCTAAGTCACAAGTTTCTGGTATATCTGACTTGCGGGCTTGGGAGGTTGCTGTTCCCATGGTAAAAAAAACATAAAATTGCCTTCCAAAAAAATTTAAAATCTGAATTTTACCCTCCCAATCAAGAGGGTATAATTTATATCCACGTTTCAAAAAAAAGACAATTTATATCAAATAATTGAGTATATAGATATGCAAAATCACAAGTCCAAAATAATATAAATAAAATAGAGTTTTAGAGTAACCATATGTTAGAATGCTAAGGAGGACAACTATTTTGTTTCTCATTCACAATATTTGAAATTACCCATCCATATAAATTTGTTACTATGTTAAAATTTCTATGCTATAAAGTTCAACTCATCATTCAAAATATTGGAAATATGATAAATTATAATTACTTACTCAGTGATGTCATGTACTCATTTGTTTAGTTGTGCAAGATGGCTAGAAATCATTGATGACTAGGAGGCACTAGCCATCTAGTTGTGACTCTGACTATAAAGTCACTTGGGGCTACAATATAAAGTGTGACAATGTGTCAACAACTATGACTCTCCACTCTTTTTTCGTCAAAATGAAATTAAAAAGGCCAATTTGATAAGTCCTCCTCTACAATAATTCATTTCTTGCATGAATATCATGGACTCGAGCCAACTATTATTAAATACAAATAATGGCATGTAGCTAAGATCACAAATTGAGGAGAGGTTGGTTTATGCTTGTTATAGAGAGGTGTCATTGGTAACACAATATGGAGAAATAATGGTTATTAATTAAATGAAAATAACAATTGTTGGCTCAAGAATAGTCTTCAATTTGATGGGTGGCATGGTCATGATGTAATCTCCCTCCATCATTCCAAACATTTGTGGTTTCTTACAACATTTCTCCTCAACCCCACCAAAATACATGTAAAAATTACTTGTTTTTACATCCTCTTCTCTTTAAATCCTCATCTCATAGTCATAACTAAGGATTATTATGCATGCAAATCCTCACCTTATAATACGAATTGACGCAAAGAATAAGAGACAACAAAAGTAGTTTGAACTATTGTCCAAGCCATGGTGTGAAGCCTATATTGATGGAGATGAAGATACCTTGAAGCAACACGTAAGAACCAGTGAACCGGTTTCTAAGGAATGTTTCAGACAACTGGAGTTGAAGCAACGTAGGAAAGTAGGGAGCATCAAGCACAAGAGAAATAGTCTGCAAAGTTGATTGAGGCTGATTAAGGCCCTAGGCAAGAAAATCTGGGAGATGGAACGACGAATTGGTCTTCTCAAGCACCAACTAAGCAAAAATTCAAGCAATTAGCCAATAATCTTTGGAGAAGACTACTTCTCCATCTTTTCTTAGTTTGGTATATGTTTTGTAAATATCTTTTGTTGTTAAGAGTTGAGATTTCTCTTAGTTTATATATGTTTTGTAAATCTTCTCTTAGTTTGGTATATGTTTTGTAAATATCTTTTGTTATTAAGAGTTTTTTTTCAAAATAATAGTAGGTTGTATTTTAAAACTACTAAATCTCCCATATAAGTAAGTTTTGTAATTGTAAGTCTTTGTAAATGGATAATTTAACTCTCATGGTCCAACTAACTGGATGTAACATTTTTTACTACAAAAATTCAAGCAATCATCACTAATATCATTAAATAAATCAAATATAATTAAAGTAGATTTGAAATGTATTCACTTCATTGTCATCTTTATTTTGTTATTATTTTTTATATTATTAATACAACCTGCTTTTACTGTAATTTTAAATTATTAATATACATTATGCACGGAATTTTTAAGTTATTTTATGCACAATAAGCATAGTATCCTCCGGATAAAACACGACCACAACAATGAGAGAGGGGAGGACATGTTATTCAAAAGTTTTAATTATTAAATATTAATAATGGATGTATAATCATTGATTTTTATGTTTTTTAAATATTTTTTTTTATATGAAATTTTATTTAATTAGCTAGTTTCATATAAAAATAAATGTTTCTAATAATGAAGAAGTTATTTTATGTTGCTCTAATATTAAAAAAAACAGTAACACAAGTCAATGTACTTTATTTGTCATTCAAAAATGAAGTGACAACAATCCTCATTACTGCAAAATTGCTAGTTTACTATCAAGTTAAAGTGCAAAGTTAAAGTGCAACTGCATTTGGTAATATCGGGGACATTTCCACCACGTGGCTCTTGTTATTGTATATTGTTTTGGTTGATATTTTATATTAGCACAACTATTTACCACTTAATTTGTTGCACGGAAGAGGTGTATTCTACATTCCAGTAAGGGAAGGATATGTAACTCCTTTCGTGCTCATCCTAGAGTTGATACATTATTAAAAAATAACTTGTAGCCTTAAATTAAATTAAATTATTTAGAATTGCATATATATATATATATAACCATAAACATTAGATTAAACATTTCCACTTTAAACTTTAAAAAAGGGTTTTCTCCTTGGGAGATTTGATCCCTCTTGGTGCTTGGTAGATCCCCTTTTAGATGGATCTATGTCGGTGGTTAGTGAACACCCATAGGTCACAAGTTAAATGAGTTATCTTTCACATTTATCTCCCACAAACAACGAGTTATCCACACATCAACTAAGAGTTATTCCACACATCAGCTAGTAGTTATACATGCATCACCATATCTACCACCAGTTATCCATGCATCAATTATTTTATATATTATATATTTTTTAATAATTGTTTATATTTAATTTGTAATTAAAAACATAGATGTTTGTCCACCCCAAAATCTCAAATAAAAACAATTTTAAGTGTAATTATTTGGATATTATATATTAATTACATTCTTATACTCATGTGCTTATTCAAATATCATATATTAACAAATTTAATATATTTATTTTTTAATAGTTTATATTTGAAAATAAAATTTATATAACTTTAATAATTTTGTACTATAAACTTATAATTTAATCTCCAAATATTTTGATTATTTAACTTTGCTATTCTTAGAAATGTTCTGAAAGTTACATGTAAAGAAGAAAACCATAAAAATAAAGTGTTGGTCATGAAATAACTATTTGTCACTTTTGTTGGCTTTGTATTGTATATTGTTTTGGTTGATACTATGTACGAGATTAAATCTCTCAAGGTGTAAACCCTTTTTTAGAGTGAAAATGTTGAGGACATGTGTAATCCAATGTTTATGGTTTTAGTTTATCTAATTTCTATTGTTATACACACACACACACACACATATAAATAATTCTAAATCATTTAAATTTAATTTAAGCTGACATGTTATTTTTAATAATATTTTATTTTATTTTTTATAAAGGAACATGAGGACACTTGTCAACTCTAAGATAAGTACGAAAGGACTTACACATCTCTTACCTACTCGATTGTAGAATGGTAGAATGCACCTCTTGGGTGCAATTATTTGGATCAGTACACTCGGATAGGATAGGTGTTTATTATGTCAATAGGCGTTTCTATTTGAAAATTGTTGGCTTTGTATTGTATATTGTTTCGGTTGATACTATATATTATTTGGATCAATACACTGATAGGAGTTTATAGACTTTTTTATTTGAGAATTTCATGGGGTTCACTCAATGAACTTGTTACATAGCACGTTCATTTATAGGATATTAAAGAATATCCCTAATTTAACTAAATATTAGAAAATACTTACTAAAATTGTATTGTTGAACCCCCCTCACAATATACCTTTCCAATTAAGAAAATGTATCATATTTTAACACCCATTTATCAACCCATTTTTAACACCCCTTTATATCATATTGTAAAGTTGTAACAACAAGAGCCCTAAGGCACATTAGTATAAGAAAATAAGACAATAAACAAAAAATATATATAATGCTAGTAATGATCCCACCAAGATTGCAAGATTGCAAGGGGAGCTGCGTTGGATAGTGGAAGACCCAACAAAATAGTAATGGAGAAGGAAAAACACGTAAAATGAAACCAGGTCAAGAGATCAATGTAACACAGAATGTAAAATATTGATAGTCCAATAGTCAGTGCAATGCTTAGAAAAGATGAGAATTGCACATGTTTCACATGAAACCCTTAGATAATCTACCAATTTTATATCATGTAACTACACTTATAGCCATATAGAGGTCATGTTTTCTATAAGCTTAATAAATTAAACTCCATAAAATATTTTTAATAATCTTAATAAATGCCACTCTATTCTTTTTTTAAAGCTATTTATATGAGATGTTTAATACATGCATAGTAAAATATGGTAAAATAACACTCTTATTGTTTGGATAAATTATTTGGAGATATCTTCTTAAATGCTTAAAGTATTCCAAGTTTAGTGAACACAAACTCTTCTACAACAAATGAATCTCATTTGTATATCTATACAAGATCAAAATCACTAGAAAATTACAACAAATTCTCTTCATTTTCTATTTATATTATTAAAATAAATTAAATGACACTCCCATATAAATTTAACATTATCCAAAAGCTTATTGATTTTTCTTGGGTCGAGAAGTATTCTATTTTTGAATAGTTGTAATTTTATTTAATTGGGAAGAGGTTTATGTATGAAATTAAGACAAAAATCCTCAATTTTTTTATGATCCTATGATATAATCAAATTCTTTAGTATTTTTTAAGATGGATTTATAAATTTAGATTTTAATTGCAATTAATATTTCAATCAATAATATTATAATATGATTAAGGCAATGATATAAATATTTTCATTTAAAAACTATTTAACAAAAAAAATCATAAGCAAAATAATAATATTATAGAAAAATTATTTGAAATTAAATAGTGTAAAATAAAATGTTTTCATATAGAACAATTATATATATATATAATATATAACCAGTTGGGATGACTCAAGTGGGATAACTCAAGTGGTTGAGTGCTATAAGTTGTGAGTAGAATATCTCAGGGTCAAATCACCAAGTGGCCATGGGTTAAATTTGTAATCAAAGCCACATCAAATTTGGGGCAAACTACAACCTATACTTTTATAGGATTAAAATTCAAAATAAATAATTATGAAAAGAAAATATAAAAGATAATTGATAGGTGATAAATAGATAGTGGTAAATGCATGGATAATTCATAGTTGATGAATGGATAACCAACAATTCAGAGTAAAAAAATAAAAAATAATTGATGGTTGACAAATGGATAATTTATAATTTCTTGGTACTTAGTTTGCAGTTTAGCCTTCACCAACAACAAAGTAAGTGGGTGTGGTAATATCTTAGAATTTGTGATGGACTAGCACCTATATGAAATCAAGTATGGTTGAACTAGGAAAAAAAAAGTAAAAACAAGTAATATATAACTTATTAATGGCACTTAACTTGTGGGATATAAGTGTTTACCAACACAAATTAAGTGGATGTGTTAGTTTAACCATTTATATTTAATTTCTTGATATATTTTTATATAATTTGTCAATAAACATCAAAATTGTTAAGGTTTGGGGGTTAAAATGTTATGTCCACTTGCATGTTACTGGCTTTGTCTTAGATTGTAATTTTTTTATTTTATTTTGGCTATTATTGGCATTGATTAGAGTGTGTTAATATAATTTTATTTTTTAAGTTAAATTTATTATCATTTAATAATAACTTAATTAATAAAACAATACTGTTCTATTAAAGATGACGGATATATCCGTAAAGAATCGTTCGAGAATTCAAAAGATTTTGCTATGAATTGTGTATGAGCAAAACATAAAAACAAAGCCATGTTAAAATAAACTTCGGACTTGTAAAAATGTGACCAAATCCAACAGTAGGCGAGTCGGCGGCCCCTCTCTGCAATTCCGTACCCTAAGAGCAGATTCAATGAATGGAAACGTGACCAGTGATGAAATTAAGGGTAGGTCTTAATTTCAATTGCAAAGGTATTTATTTTCAGAGTCCTGAATAGAAAAATAAATAATTGTACTTCAATGGATAAGTATAAATTATTTGAATTCTTTCAAAAAAAAATGTAAAAGATAAATATTGTTTATTCAAATTTTTATAATTTTAAATAAATTGAGCACTCTTTAATATTTACATGAAAAAATGATATAATTTCAATCAAACTTAGTTTGAACACATTAAGTTGTCATATGTGTATCATTAATTTTACATTTTAGGAACATAACAACTATTTTATTGTATTTTTTTTAGTTGGAGCACACTTTATTATACAAAAAAAACTACATAGACTATGCCATAACCATATTCGGGCATTCACGTGCAATCCAAGTTTGAGAGATGTAAGAATGATAAGGATTGGGCACCTAAGAAAACATAATACACAACTAAAAAAACATTAAAAAAAAATCCCACATACCAAGCAAGTTAACAAAGCTAGCATAACAAGGGTCAGGGAATCGATTTTTTTTGTTCAATACTTGTCGTGAAAGCATACATGTATGGAATGAAGGGGAAATGGAATCAAGCCTAAGTCAATTGAAATTCACTATGTGTGTGAGTCTCAACAGTCCGCCTTTTAGATTGAACCAAAATACCAAAGAAGTATATTAATGGCTAGATTTGAGAAGTTCTAGGTGCAAGTAATTAAGGGATCGAGGCTCCAAAATTTGTTGTGTTTCATACCAGTCCATGATTCATTCAATCAACAGTCATGGGTAGAAATTTAAGTTATTTAATGAAAACAATTAATGTGTAAAACGTCTATGTCGAAACCGTTTTCCATGCTGATGCATGGACTTCACCTTTAAAGAATGCCTTGAATCACATCGGTAAGGAGTGATAAGAAGATCACAACAATCCAACTCTTAGTTGATAGTGTTAATTAAAGACTTATATGGTAAATTTAATATAAGACTTACTTATAGTTGTCTCTTATTCTTTGCGTCAATTCGTATTATAAGGTGAGGATTTGCATGCATAATAATCCTTAGTTATGACTATGAGATGAGGATTTAAAGAGAAGAGGATGTAAAGACATGTAATTTTTACATGTATTTTGGTGGGGCTGAGGACAAATGTTGTGAGAAACCACAAATGTTTGGAATGATGGAGGGAGATTACATCATGACCATGCCACCCATCAAATTGAAGACTATTCTTGAGCCAACAATTGTTATTTTCATTTCATTAATAACCATTATTTCTCCATATTGTGTTCCCAATGACACCTCTCTATAGCAATGCAAAAACCAACCTCTCCGCAATTTGTGATCTTAGCTACATGCCATTATTTGTATTTAATAATAGTTGGCATGAGTCCATGATATTCATGCAAGAAATGAATTATTGTAGAGGAGGACTTATCAAACTGGCCTTTTTAATTTCATTTTGACGAAAAAAGAGTGGACATTGTTATCGAGGTTCACATAGATAGTAGGCGCAAACTTTTGATCTCGTTTAAGGCCTAGTAGTAGACTAGTAGTTGTTCTTTTTTGTTATAGTCCTAGTTGTTGACACATTGTCACACTTTATATTGTAGCTCCAAGTGACTTTTTGTAGTCAGAGTCACATCTCGATGGCTAATGCCTCGTAGTCATCAATGATTTATGGCCATCTTGCACAACTAAGCAATGAGTATATGACATCATTGACTAAGTGATTATAATTTATCATATTTCCAATATTTTGAATGATAAGTTGAACTTTATAGCATAGGAATTTTAACATAGTAACAAATTTATATAGATAGATAATTTCAAATATTGTTTTTTTTGAAATGTTGATCTAAATTATACCCTCTTGATTGGAAGGGTAAAATAAATTTTTTTGGGAGGCAATTTTTTCTATACTCTTTACACTTGTGGGAAGGGATGGAACCCTTTGGAAGGGCTCTGAAGGGTTCAATTTTGAACGCAACAGAGCGAGACCGATAACAGCGCTGGAAATTCATGATGAAAATGTCTGTGATATATATATATATCACAGGTCCCCCGGTGCAGGTAAACCTCACAAATTTCATGAGGAAAATGTCTTCGAGCAAATAATAATAGTATATATAAAATCCATGGCAGAAAACAAAGACGCTATAAGCATTCCATATATAATTTTAGACTGTTTCAGCATGTTCCCGCGGATGAAGGTTGGTATTACATATCATGATTTATTGTGAAAGCAAATTTCATGAAGAAAACGTCTTCCACCAAAAGATAATAATAATATATAAAATCGATGGTAGAAAACAAAGACGCTATAAAGGTTTTATATATAATTTTAGACTGTTTCAGCATGTTCCAGCGGATGTAGGTTGATATTAAGTGTGGACCGAGTTTACGTGAAGGGTTTTCATCATGCGAGAATTCATGGAGGATGCCCACAAGGCCATTGTCAACGTTCTTGGTGATTGAAGACGGGCCTTCCTCGGTGTCTTTGATGGTCATAGCGGTAGGAAAGTTTCAACCTTAGCTGCACAAAATATTGGGATGAATATTTTTGATGCTATATTGCTCTGCTTGGAAGATGAAACAAAAGACATTCTTGAGCAGGCTATTAGAACTAGGCACTTCACAACATATGCAGACTTTTTGAGGTAATATGTTGGGAACGGTACAGCTATCCTTAACATTCGGTCCATTCAACAGATCAACAGCGAAGTCAATGGTTGACTTCGCTGCTGGTCCGTTGGATAGACCGAACTTACATGCTTTTTAAGCTCAAGCCAGCGGTACTGCTTGTGTAACTGCTCTGATTATGGATGGAAACTTAACGGTTTCCAATACTGGGGATTGTCAAACAGTCATAGATTTGGCTCGGGCTGAAGCAATGGATGGCTATACCACAGAAACTGTTTTAACTTTCCAAATAGAAACATAAACTAGCAGCAACTAGTAAGATTAATATGTTCAGAAATATATTTATTTGACATATTAAGATTTATAATATATTATTAATATATAAGGTTATTTATTTGACAGTTTAAGATCTATAATATGTTATTAATATATAAGGTTGATATATTTAGATTTATAATATATTTTAATATATAAAGTATATATTTGACACATTCAGATGTATAATATATTATTAATATATAGTTTTAAATTGTATTAAGTTTTTTTATTTTTCAAGTACATTATTTAACTTAAAGTGTAGTTCAAGTAAAAGTAACAGTTGTATCTTATAATCAAATAGTTGTATTTAATAATGAAATAGTTGATTTCAAAGTTTAGTGAGGATACCCATAAAATTATGCACTTGTTTCATTTTAATCCATAAATAAAAAAGCATATATGTAATCCACCCCAAAATTTTAAGATATATATCTCTACCAACCTAATTACAAATTATTATTGTATCATAAAATTTTAAAACTATTTATAAATATGAATTTAATTTAAAAAATTATTTCAAAAAAATATTATGTTTATTTACTTATTTAATATTTATGATAAAGAAATATATATATATATATATATATATATATATATAAGTTATTTGTAATAAATATGTTTCATAATATATATTTTTATATTTTTATTATTATATGTAATAAATATGCATCACAGATGATAAAATTCTTATATTTATTATAATAGAAATATATTTTATTTATCTTTGTTATAATAAATTGTATTTTATTCTACTTAAAAATAGTTAAATGTTAAAATAATTTCTACTTTCTTCTCATATTTAGTATAATAACTTGTATTTTATTCTTCCTAAAAATATTTTTAAATGTTAAAAGAATTTCTACATTTTATTGTAGAATATTTAATTATTATTTAAGATTAGTTATGCACGCCAAATTTATATGTTTATAGAGATATGAGGATCATTTATTGAAGACGAAAGGAAATTCAATGTATTTTAAAACTTGAATTTTACTTTCATTTACTTTAAGGCTAAGAAACTTTTGCTTATACCCCTCAAAAGTATATATATGTTTAGATGGCTTATTTGAAAATTTATAATTCTAAATTTTGATCACACAAATTAATCAAAATAGCAAAAAATGAATAAGAGTTAATATCCTAAATAAATATATAATATTAATGAGCTGAGTACAAACGAGTGGCTAATCATAGATATAAAGGTGTTTTCCTAAGCTATTAAGATGTAACCCATCTAGAACTGAAAAATAAATATTTTTATTTATTTGAGAAAACATTATGTTAAAAGTTATTATAAAGTTTTTATGACTAAGGTTGGTTAAGGATGACAGTAATTGAATATTTTACTTATTTAAATAATTAAATGAAGAGACACCTATCCAAAGAATATTCTTGAAGAGTGTTCATTGATCCACTAGAAGGAATGGGTAGTTGTAGAAGGCCAAATGACAAGTGGCAACACTAGCATTTCACTTTCTAGATCTTGCAGGAGGCAAAATCCCTAAAATTGTGATCATGTTCTCTGAGAAGAAAAACTGAGTGGGTGGCTCATTTAATTGCAAAACTAACCCAAAGACTTAGGCAATCTTATAAATACCATTGAATTGAGCAGGAGGCTCATTACATTCTATTCCAAGTGATTAGAACCTTGTGAAATGCTACAAACTGAAAAGGCAGGCACATAAGAGGAATTCAATGAGGGGATAGCTAAAGTGAAATTGCTGAGAGTTAAGTCTATAAGTGAGTTGCTAAGTTGCAGAGATTGTTGTGTGAGTTGTTACACATCATCTTTGTCAGATTTGTTCAATGAACAGGCTCGGGGGTCTTAAAGCAAGTGATCTTGGCTGCTTTTAGAAGACGGTTGGGAGGAACGATCTTCTTTGGGTGTTTGTCCCCCTTCCACAGATATTCAGGTTCTAAGAAGTTTTGTTTATTATCTATGAATTTATTCTATATATGTATATGAAAGCTTTATGAATATAAAATATTACTGTATTATAATGGGTTAGCTATATTTTATTTATGTTATATAAAATCTTATAAAGAATTTTGTAGTTTTTTTTTCATAAAGTTAAATGGAAAACTGTAGATTATCGTAGAATTCAATGTTCATGTTTGCATATCACACCATAATCAATTTTCTGAGTTATATTACCATTTTCTTAAAGCTTCATCTTATTCTATACTTATAGATTACTTTAATCATTGTTATGTAAACCTTGGAATTGATTCATCTAGTTTCTACTTTACATTAGTTCTCTAACAAATTAGTATTTCCAAGTTTTCAATTAAGGTTCGAAACCTCAAATAATAAACTCTCATGTAACATATTATAGGCGATAGGCTTATTAGGATATTGGGCGCTCGCACGAAGTTGGTTCCACATTTTAGTGCCATTTTAGAATTCAAAAACACACATCCAAAATGTAAATATATAACGCATATGTGTTATTGATGCTACGTTTGGAAAACCCGAGCAAAAAATCGAGGCTAAGGTTAGTTAGCCAATGTCACATGTGCGATATATCGCACTTGCATTTTTAAAGAGTTACAAATCGCAAGTGCGATATATCGCACTTGCGATGTGTAAAACAAAAAAAATAAAGGCCGGCATGGCCTCAATTTCTTATTTGCACAGTGAAGGTCGCGAGATCGGGACATCGAAAAACCGCACCAGCGATTTGAGTGTGAGACTTTGGAGGTGCCTTTGGAGGGTAATTTGCAAGATCCAATTCAGAAGTTGGATCTAATGAAAGGAAAATACTCATTTCCTTCACAATTGCTTTCAATTTTTGTTTGGTTTTTTTTAATTTTATAGTTTTTATATTTTTTAAAACAAATTTAATAAAAAAATTTAATTAAAGCAAACAATGATATATTAAAACAATTTTTAATTTGTTGTTTTAATCTTAACAGATAACATAAATGTTGAAGATAATGTGCAAAATGAACCCACTAATAACCAAGAACCAAACCCAAACGCAAACCCAAACATGAAGGGGAAACAAGACTAGAATTCAGAGATTTTTCCTTATTTGGGTGCATTGAGGCGCCTTAGCTCATTGTTTAGAGAGGGGGACCATTTGATACAATCATTAGCCGAGGCATTGGATACCATAAAAAATAAATTTGCAAATGCCCAAGGAGCACTGTACAACATTAGCTCGTGCAAGGAATCCATGAGGCAATACTATTCCGATGGTTTGAGCTATAAATACATTTAAAAACTAAAGATAACTAAAGACCAATAGTTTTCATTATTCTGTGACCTTAGCATCAGATTGGTTCCACCCACTAGTCAAGCACACATTTCCATAGACTGGTGTGTGGAACCAAACCTGAAAGCCAATTGGATGGATCGTTGATACATGGTCTTCGATGAAGACCCGTGTGGGAATAGAGACATCCCATTCTATTTCCTAAGGAAGTTGTATGCTAAATTTATCTTGGGGAAACATGTTAACTATTTTGATATTTTAGAGTTCCATGGTGTGGGTCATGCGATGCCCCAAGATAGGGAAGGGGTTAGGACTGATCCTAATTGTGTGCCACACCCTCCATGCACACCAAAACCCCATTGGGTATAGCCTTCTGCATGTCCTATGATTGATGATATCAGAAGGCCTTATTCGACTTGGAGAATACATTGCTTCAACATGGGACTGCTATCCAAGGTAATGTATGCCAAGGGGTTTGCACTTCTAAGGCTGGCCCATCTCACACTCAGGATCCACATACTAGGTCTCTAGATTGTACTAGAGGTACATATCGCACTAGAGACGTAGAGGGTTCAGAGTGTCATTTTACTCCACACCCTTGCACAACATGTGGAGGCATATGCTATGGGCTTGCTTCAAAGTTCTAGGACAATGGATTACTTTGATATGTAAGTAAAACTCATTCTTTTCATATTATATTTTGTGTTATATCACAATTTTTAATTGTTTTGTAATTTGTTTCTATTTAATTATCTAACAAATTATGTGAACAAATATATAGTTGGTATCCCATCACATCCAAAATTCGCATAGTTTGATGATTGATGTTGATAACATTGATGCAATGCTCAATGCTACATATGGTTTTGGTGCTTCACCATTAGCTGTAAGAACTTTACTTTTTAATTTGTCATCGTTATTTACATATTTATAGTAGAGATTGCAACATTCAATACCTCATAATTTGGATACAATATGTTTTATGCAGGGTGGGAAGGATGAGTTTGTGGAATCCCATCTAAGTCCCTTGCATGTAGAGGAAGATTCCCATACAAAGGTAGTATTTTAATTATGCTTTTAATAATTCAACATGTATGCTTTTAGTTATTAGAAAATTTCTAATTGTATGTTTATGTTTTGTTACGTAGCATGATATCTATGCCAGTAGAATGACCTTTTTTATTGGGGACCCGCATCTCCCCCCTAGGTACATGTATGTTTTGTTTTCTTTGAAAAAATCATTTTTCGTCCATCTTGTATATGTCTCGTTTTCTTTGTATTATCTGAAATTGACATATGTTACTTTATGTAGACATCTATTGAGCCAGTGGTGCTTGAATAGCACCAAATCCACGTTGTTGGTCACCCACCTCTCCCCCTTTCAAGTACATGTATGTTTCGATTTCTTTAAAAGCATCATTTTTCATCCATGTAGTATATGTCTCATTTTATTTGTATTTGATGACATTGACAAATGTTAATTTATGCAGGAATCTAGTGAGCCAGTGGTGCTTGAAGATGTCGAGAACCTCCTGGAATAAATAATCAAAATGCACGATATAATAGAAATATTGGAGCACAAAAGAGATTTTATTGATCGCGGGACACTTCGAGGGGGCAACTTCCTTTGAGCAAGCTCAATACAAAATAAATCTTGAATGATTTCATTGGCCTCAACACTTACTTATATACTAAGTCTAATATAGAAAACTATTACTCTCCATGAAATTGGGATAATACAGCATACTCACTGGACAACTTAACATCAACTATTATAACAAATTATAATAACAAAATAAAGAGGAGGGTTAAAACGAGTTCTTAACATCCCCTCCCTCTTAGAAAATGTTTGTCCTCAAAGCTTTAGATCTAGAAACAATTGCTGAAGATGGAGCGGTTCCCATGTAACATCTTTTGGTTGCAGGTTGTGCCACTTAATTAAGACCTCTGGGATGGACCGAGAGTGAAACTGACAAGTACGCTTATTGAGGATCGTCTCCACTTCCAGAATGATAGATCCTTCATTATCTCATTCTGGTAAAACAGTTTGTTCTCTTATGTTGGTGCCAATACTTGTTGAATGAGAGAAGGAGGAAGTGCCAATTTATAAGCAACTGACCCAATCTTCTGAAGAACTGTATATGTACCATAGACATTTGGAGTGAACATTTGATTCCCTTTAATTTTCAGGAAGATTGCTTGGAAGGATGTAAAAGAAGAAAAACCATATCACCAACTTGAAAAGTGTGCTCAGAGCGATGTTGATCGACCTGTTGTTTTATGCGAGTTCTTTCCATGTGAAGATTGTCTTGCAGAATGTGAAGAATCTGATGTCGGTTTTGAAGAACCATGTCAACTTCCTGAATTGGTGAACTACTGGGGGTGTATGGAAGGAGTACTGGAGATGTGTGACCATAAACAACTTCATATGGAGTCATTTTAGATGCAATATGGTAGGAAGTATTGTACCACCATGATCCCAATCCAAGCTTCTGATGAAACTTATATGTTCCATAGAATGTTGGATCTAGCTTATGCCGCCATGGAAGTTTCAAGAAGGATTGGTTGTAAGGCTGATGCAGAAGAAAAACATATCACAAACTTGAAAAGTGTGCTCAGAATGGTGATGATCGACCTAATGTTTCATCCAGTTTCTTTCCATGTGAATATTTTCCTGTAAAATGTGAAGAATCTGATCTCGGTTTCGAAGAACCATGTCAACTTCCTGAACTGGTGAACTTCTATGGGGGTATGGAAGGAGCACTGGTAGTTCCTGACCATAAACTGCTTTATATGGATTCCGTTTAGATGCAGTAGGGTAGGAGGTATTGTACCACCATTCAGTGAGAGGGAGCCACTTTTTCCAATGATGTTGTTGTTCAGAGGTGAAACAACGAAGATAGGTTTCTAAACATTTTTTGATAACTTCAGTTTGGCCATTTGTTTGTGGGTGATACCTTGAACTCATCTTCATTTTGGTGCTAGTGTGGTGAAATAGTTCTGGCCAGAAATGACTTGTGAAAGTTGCATCGCAGAAGATCTGGTCCATGAAAATCTGTGCGACTGAGGAGGTGACATATGGATGACCGAGGGCATAAAAATGGCTATATGGGGAGAGGCGATCAACCAAAACCAAGATCATTATCTTCCCGCTAGATGTAGGGATCCCTTCAATTAAATCGATCGATATATCTGTCCAAACCTATGTAGGGATGGGCCTGATGTTGGGAGGGATGCGTACAGGAAGGAGTGGAATATGATGGTCACCTGGTCTTGAAGTTGGAAATTTCATTGGTTTAGCAGGGACACATGCATATTGATCCAAAATGTGTTGTACAACCAAGGAAGTAATGGAGACCACTGATGGTTGCATCTGAATGGAATGGAGATGAGCGATGACACCATGTGAATTCTTCTTAAGGAGTTTTTCCATGTGATGTGAACTGATGATGCCCAGAGACCCTGGTTGTAATCCCTTCAATGTGTGTTTTTTCCCATTGATGAAAAGCCGCATCCACAGTTCAGCAAAATCCCATAAGATGGGTCCAAGTTTGCATAGCCATTGAGTGCCCAAAATCACATCACAACCTCCTAAGGGCATGACAAACATGTTAGAGCACAAATTATAATCTCCAATAGAGATACACACATTGCGATACTTTCCCTTTCAAGGCAAGGTGCCCCCATTGGAAATCATGACTTTAAAGATGGAGCAAGGATAGAAAAAACAATCGGCATGTTTGGCGATTTGAGGGTCAATGAAGTTATGGGTGCTACCAGAATCAATGAGTAGTGTAAGAGGAATCTTCTTGAAGAACTCTTTGACCTGCATGGTTTGTGGGGTGGTGACTCCAGCTAATGCACGGAGAGATATATTTGGGTGGTCGTCATGACAAGGAGGGTCAACAGGTGGTTGTTGAATGTCAACTTGTTCATCTATTGGATCGTGAGAAGCTGCATGAATTTCAAGTGTAGTCAAAGAAGCCACATCCAAGAGATAGGGATTTTTCTCAGTACATTGATGTCCGTAGGTGAATTTCTCATCACAATTATAACAAATCTGGTGTTCCCTATGTTCCCACAGCTCGGCTTCAGGCAATTGCTTGATAGGAGTGGTTCTATGAGCTGGAGGGATTGGAGGTCTTTGGGAAACCATATTTTTGAATGGAACAAAAGTGGAGTTGGGGCATTGTTGAGCCCTGATATTGTCCTTCGCTAACTTAGCTAACCCTACGATTTCCATCATTGTGTTGGGACAGAACATTTTAACGTCGAAGTGGATTGTATCCTTAAGACTATTGATAAAAAAACTCCTGCAGAATGCATCAGAAAATCCGTTTGTGTGCTTAACTAATTTCTCAAATTTTGTGTGATTCTCTCTCACGCTGTCAGTCTGGCAAATTTTGGTGAGTGCTCCTGTGAATTCATCAAAACCACTAGGGCCAAATTGTTGCAAAAGGACTTAGCGAAAATCTGTCCATTGGGGCTCTTCATGATCCTTGATGCACCAACAGAACCATTAAAGGGCTTCACGTTCCAAATGAAAGGATGCAAGAAGGAATTTTTTGACATCAAAAGTGTTATGTATCTTAAAGTATTGTTCTGCCTTCTGTATCCATTCAGTTGGATCATCACCATTGAAGCGAGGGAAATCAATCTTTGGCCCACGGAAGTTGATGGAAGAAGAGAACTCGGTGTCTGCAGAAGACTCAAGCTGTTGTCGGTTGCTCATGGTAGAATGCTGAAGATGGAGGTCAAGAAATATTTGATCTATATCTGCGAGTNGGGGGGGGGCGATGGTTAGAAAAACAAAACAGAGAGGGTTTTTGAAAATAAAAATTTTGATTTGGGAAAGACACGAGTGGGTAATTGGGGTTGACTAGGTTTGGGACACTTTCTGAAGGACAAGGAATAGAAAATATGAATTTCAGAAGCGAGTTGAAAGAATGGGAAAATTTGTCAAAGAGGGACAATGAAGCAGAGTTTGGAAATGAACACTGTGGAAAAATTTGAAGGTGATTGGGTGAGAACTAAAGAAGTCACGACAAACCGTAAAAATAGCACAAAAATATACAAATGTGGAATTTCGAGCTTTAGGAAGTGGAATTTGGGATAGGGTCCTCAATGAATGAAATATGCAGAATGGAATGATAGGGGTGACTATGAATTTTCAAGGAAGATGGAGCTAAATCAAGGAAGAGAAGGCTAAAACAAATAGAAATTTATACTCTTTTTTTTTTTTTGAATAAATGATTTGTGGCGGTGCTAGAAAGTTGTGCTTTATCAACTTGAAATGGAGTAAATGATCTGTGACAGTTCTGTAATTCTATGCATTATCAACTGTAAATAGATATGGACCCCATGTATATTCAACTTCCTAATGGTTCAAAGGTAGTCACTCGGCCACCAGGGCTGTCTCAGGCTTGAGTATTGGGGCAGTGCCCCTCACTTCACGTCGTAGGTAAAACTGCTAACCGCTTGGCCAAAAATGACAGCGCTTAGGTTTTCCTCATGGATGGGAATCTAGTCAATATGGTTGGGTTCATTGCTCTTTTCGCTTGGTAGGTCCTCTCAATGGCTAGATACTTCGGGGTTCTCGTGGTACTCCTCACAATGAGTTTTTAGGCTATGCCCAAGTAATTCCTATAGTTAAGCGGATAGGTTTTATTCCCTGGTCCGATTGAATAGTACCGTTGTAAGAAGAAGAACTACTACAATATTCACAGTGCAAGAAAAAATGTGGCAGAAATTCCACCCGATGCCCAAAAGAACCCGTAATTAGAGCTAGGGTTTTGAGATGAAAACTTAAAATCAGCATAACCTGATCTATATTGCTCAGAATCACTATTATAACCTGTTTCTGGAACTAGAATAACCACTCTTCTTCTACCCTAGCAATCGGAATAGAAATATGGGCATCGTGTCAAATGATTTGCGCTCTACAATTTCTGTGGTTGTCACCAAAATTCTAAAAAGATGCTGATTTTAAATCCATGATATCTCCACTTCCAGAACTCCAAACGAGATGGTTTTTTTTTTTTTTAAACTGCGTATTTTTTTAAGACAAAATTATATATGCAGCATGTTTCTTCTGATTCTATGCATAAAGTTTCAGAATTGATCTGAAAGTTGCCACCCAATTTTGGCCTCTTTTTTTTGCCAAAAATAAGAGAATAGAAAAAAAAATTCCCACTTGTTCCAAGGAAAGTGCTCTGATACTAGATGTGGAGAACCTCCTGCAATAAACATTCAAAATGCACGGTATAACAGAAATATTGGAGCACAAAAGTGATTTTATTGATCGTGGGCCACTTTGAGGGGCAACCTCCTTTGAGCAAGCTCAATACAAAATAACTCTTGGATGATTTCATTGGCCTCAACACTTACTTATATACTAAGTCTAATCTAGACAACTATTAATCCCCATGAATATGGGATAATACAACATATTAACTGGACAACTTAACATCAACTATTAATCCCCATGAATGTAGGATAATACAACATACTAACAGGACGACTTACAAAGCATATGCGTCCATCAAAATTTAATAACAAAATAAAGAGGGTTAAAACGGGATCTTAATAGAAGAGCACCAAATCCAGGTTGTTGGTGACCCACAACTCCCCCCCCCAGGTACATGTATGTTTCACTTTTTTGAAAACATCATTTTTCGTCCATGTAGTATATATGTCTCATTTTATTTTTATTATTTGACATTGACATATGTTACTTTATGCAGGATTCTAGTGAGGCAGTGGTGCTTGAAGAGCACCAAATCAAAGTTGTTGGTGACCCACCTATGACCCCCCAATTGTGCTTTTAACGATTCAACATGTACTTTTTTAATTATTTGAAATTGTCTAATTGTATCTTTATCCTTTTGTATGTAGGAACCTAATTTTGATTATGTTGTCTAGTGAGTGGCCTTATTCACTAATGCATATAGAAATCCTTTTAGCTCATTGTCAATTGTCTGACCCACTGCTTACATACCTCTTCACGACCCCCGTGTATATTTATATATTGCTTATCTTGCTTATATTGATTTTTGTACATTCAAGTATCTTTTTCCTTGTTGCCCCCATTGATATGCTAACATTGACATATGTATTATTTTATGCAGCTTGATAGTGAGTGAGTGGTGCTTGAAGAGCACCCAATCCAGGTCGTTGCTCACGTACCCCAGGTAGATGTATGCCACGTACCCCAATTTCAATAACATTTTATGTTTAAGAAAATATTATATTTTACTTTTATTGTAAATTTTATGAATATTGACCAAGTGTGGTCAAGGATGACTGTAATTAATTATGTTGAATATTTTATTATTTAATATAAAAAAAGATGAGACAAATAGCCTAAGGAGGCTTTTCAATGAATGTCCACTGACCCACTAGGAGGAATAGACTAGGGTGAGAGTAAACTGACACAAGGAAGCATCCTCAATCACTTCTAGTTGTTGTAGGGGGCGACTTCCCTAATTTTGTGGTCATGTTCCCCAAGAAAGTGGAACAGAGAAGGTGGCTCATTAATTGAAAAATTGGCCAAAAGACCTAGGCATGCATTTATATATCCATCAAATTTAGGAGGCGGTTCATTCTTTACCTTGTGAAATTTATGAAGTTGAGAAATGAGCACAAGATATTCGATGAGGGGAAAGTTAGAAGTGAATCGAGTGATTAAGACTGTATTCCGAACTAGTGGAGCCACTACTTGAGTTCTATACTATTGAGGACAGACGTACTATTGTTAAGTACTACTGTTGAGTTGCAAGGGTATTTGATCCCATTTCTCCACACAGTGCATTCATCCTGGTGGATCAGTGGACAGGCTCGAGGGTCCTAAGACAAGAATTTGAGCTATCTTTAGGAAAAGGTTGGGTGGAACAGGCTCCTTGGGATGTTTGTCTCTTCTGCAAATTACCAGGTTTCGTTGTGTTATCTTATTTATTTCTATGCAAGCAAATTACTGGAATGAAAGCAATCATGTTTAGTTTTTCTATTATTACTTAGATACTTTGAATATGCTAGTAGAATGCTTAATTCTGTAATTTATTTATGAAATTTTACTTGTATGTGATTATCTGAATAAATGAACCTAGAATTAGAAATGATTTATTAATGAGTAAAATTCCTTTCTGTATTTTTTCACTCATCTTACGAGGACATACTCTAGTAAAGAAGATTGTTTAGTTGTAGATAGGAATGATTATACATGGATAAAATGATCTGAACTGTTATCGAATTGTAGAGTTTCCATAGAAAAGAATCAACAATATTTTCTTCTGATAAGTTACCAACAATATCTTTAGGTAACTGATTTAACTTTGGAGGCTTTTTACTGTTACTTTTTCAGCTATTTTGTCATAATAATCCATTTCTAGAACTTAACTTTTTCTTCAAAAACCTTTAAGAACATTACCTGGAGTCCATTATAGTAAACTTCTGTCACACAGTCATTAAACTATGTGTAGTATAATACATTAGCAGTTACTGTAATACAATCTATTTATTACATTTAGTAAAGAAAAACCATTCATTATTTTAATACTTTAAAACCTACACTATAAACATATTACTCTAGTTATATTAAAATAAATAATGATCACTTAAATGTTTTATCAGCTATCCACTTTATTATTTAACTTCTGTACTCTAACCTCAAACTTTTCCTTTTTAAACATCTAGTTCAATTAGTACATGATGTTCAGTCAATAGACTGGAAATGGTTAAAATTATAACACCTATTGTATTATAGTACATAAATTAAGTACTTAGTAAACCCAACTGTAAATAATCAATATAACTCTATTACTATTATTTGTAAACTATTTTTCTAAACCCTACTCTATTAATACAATCCTTTATATCCATTTACAGAATGAGAAAATAACCATCTTACTTGTATACCCAAACCTGTTTATTAAAACCCAAGCCTAGGTTAGCCCCCTTACGATACAGATGGCACAAATAGAATTGTAATAACTAATTTTCTAATGGCTTAAACCAGTTCGCAGCTATAGAAGAAATACAACCATTTGTATCATAACATAAAACTAATTACCAAGCTTAATGCACTATGAAACCGAAATTACAAAAGGAAAACAAATACTAGCAGATATTTACACTATGGCCCATAAGCTCTACCTTTTAAAAACAAAACAACTTTAATCAGAGTCTTCATTTGATCTAGAAGTTAACAAATATA
This sequence comes from Pseudotsuga menziesii, assembly GCA_001517045.1. Taxonomy (NCBI): domain Eukaryota; kingdom Viridiplantae; phylum Streptophyta; class Pinopsida; order Pinales; family Pinaceae; genus Pseudotsuga; species Pseudotsuga menziesii. The sequence goes on along the minus strand of LPNX010895479.1, from coordinate 433,631 downwards.
GTCGCCACATGGTTCAACTCATAAAACCAAAATGCCTTAACAAACTCATATCCTCTAAATTATTTCAATGGTCGAGCAAGATGCCGAAGAAGCTTCACATAACGTATTTACAGTATTAAACAAACTATTTTTAAAAACTTGGAACAATATTATATTTACCCTCAATCATTATTACAATAGTCGTAGCTCACTAGTGAAACCCTAAGGTTTTTTCACTAAGGATGACCTTATGGCCTCCACCTCTATCCAAAACAAAACAACATTCTACTACAAGTAGTATGAACACCGTATTAATCGACTGCATTACCATCGGCAACACCACAGACACAATCATGACGTACGGTACCCAAGGTTGGGACCGAGGCTTACCAAGCCTTTTCTTGCTCACACCCTTCAGCTTAAGCAAACGCCTTCAACATTTGACTGTGATTTTCCAAGTATCTTCACTACCATCAACAAAACAACAATCACTTAGAACCATTTTAGTAAATAGCTGATTTTAAATAAAGAAAAGAGAAAAATGCTTGGAGGATTCATATGGCTTACCAGTTCTAGCATGGATCTCGAAGAAAACAATAATGGCGAAGAACCAGAGCATTAAGCCTACTAACGCCGCGTTCGATCTTGAAGAAAAAATAATGGCAAAGAACTAGAGTAACAAGCTCGATAACGCCACGACCAAGACACGCATAGAAACCATCGCAGAGATTTGAGGAGGCCGAGGGCTTGTTGTCCTACTCCACCTTTCCAAAACAACCAACTGATTAAGCCAAAATGCGTTTTAGGGCAACTTGAATGATGTTTCTTAGGGTTTAACACCAAAACCCTCCACCTTGCAAGCATCCACCACGTGGATCCCACTACTTTCGAAATTATTTTATTTTGATATACTTTAAACATGCTTGTTAACCCTGCCATATGTGTAAAGTAATACTATTACTCATCATAAAAATTAACAGGTCATTGTATGCATGTTGAAGTTTTTAGCTAGCTTATAGTTGATATTTTAATATATTGCCTTCATTGATCCGGATTTATGCGTGAACGAAATGAAAGAACATATATAGAGTCATAATAATAGACAATTTGCAAATATAACAGAGATACATTAAACACATATTCTATTAAATGGCGAAAATAGAACAGACTGTAATACAATTGCTAGAATGGTGGTAGCTATCTCTGAGAAGAGATGTGGCCGCTACGCTCATTCGTGCTAAGCTGAATACAAAATGAGGCCAAAGGGGCCCATTTATAATAATAATGAGGTGAGAACCCCAAAGGTCCCAAAACGTAACCCTAGAAGATGAACCGTCATAAAGTTTGCGGCCCCACGGTGGTAAGTTGAACAGTCAACTTCCCGGGGTCATAACTTTTGCATACGATCTCCGATTTGGGCGTTCGATAGCTCGTTAGAAAGGTCTGTTTAAGCTTTACAACTTTTGGTCGGCCAAATGCATGCTAATGACAACCATTTGGCCCTGAATCTCCAAAAAACGTCGTTTAGGGCCTCAAAACGGCCCCGGAAGTTTAGGACTCGAAAAACTGCTAAAAAATAACTAGGAAACTGCCACAATGGACAATGGTTTTGAGCCAGTGGAATAGGTGGGTGGCCACCGATCTCCATCTGGATCAATCCTCCCTCCTTAGGAAGCAATGGTCTCCATTGCGTCGAATCCCATATCATATCTCGAACTGTGTGTTGAGTTGATCTCCTGGTGCGACATTTGTTGAAGTGAAGAGGCTGCTTTTCTTTGGCATCCCGAGAGGGATGTAATTGTTGTCTGGATGATTTGTTTCTGGATGAGCACCTTGAATGCGTGACCTTGCATCGTAGAGGTACTCGGATAGATGAGGAAACAATGGCTCTGTCTTCTTCTTGTGTCTGATGAGCAGAGACACCCTGTGCAGAGGGTGTGGAGGTCTCTGTGATATTATGTTCTCCTTCAGACGCAATTGTGAAGAGGAATAATTTTCTGATGTGGGAGTTTATCTTCCTACCCTGCGAGACTGTAGCAGGTGCAACTGTCTCTGGGATCCGGTAGAGTTGTCCTCCCAAAGTGACAATGACACTGCGAGGCCGTGACTCATATACAGCATGACGCTTCCACATATATGGTTGTCCTAAAAGAACATCGCAAACTTCAAGTGGGGCCACATCACACAGTACCTCGTCGTGGAAAGGCTTGATGCCATATGGCAGGAGGCATTGCTGAGTAATGCGGATACCACATCCTTGGCTTAGCCAACCGATTTTGTAAGGCTGTGGGTGTGGTGTTGTCGGAAGCCCCAATCTCTTGACGACTTCTGCTGAGATCAGGTTCTTTTGGCTGCCGTTGTCAACAACAAAATGTAGAGGCATGCCCTTCACCCACATCTGCGATTGGAATAAGCGCTCCTCTACCTCTGACTCTTCAGGCTCATCTAGTTGAATTTGTGCGGTAGCAACAGTGGCAGTGGGGTCTGCATCAATGATCTGCTTCCCATTGTTTGCGGCTGTGGCATTGGGTTCAGCATCAGAATCAGGATCTGCTTCTGAAGATTTGATCTCGGCCACTAATGACTGCTTTGAGCGGCATTCATCAGTGTTGTGCCAAGGGCTTTTATGAAATTCGCACCACTTACCAGTGTCCTTCTTTGTATTTCGATCTCCCTTCTTTGCTTGTGGCGGGGACTGGTTGTCGTTTTCTTTTGCTGTGTTTTGTGGGCCAGGGTTTCCCTTTCCTTGCTTCTGCGGTGGATTCGCAGGTCCAGAGTCTCGCTTGTTCTTTTGTCGAAATTTCTCCTCGATTTTGACAGCGTACCGATAGGCGGATCCAAGTGAAGAGATGTCGAGGAAGTCCATCTCAGTTCGGATGTACTGATGTAGACCACTGCGATATTTCAGGATTAGGTGCCGATCGGAGTCTTTGATACCCAGCTTTGTTCGCAGAGTATGAAATTTGTTGGTGTACTCCGACACCGTCTGGTCCCGTTCTTGACGCAGAATGGTCCATTTTGTATACTGGTCATCGTAGTTTCCCACAGGGTAATACTGTTCCTTGACGACATCTATGAAAGAGGCCCAAGTGGGAATTGTTTCAAACATTTCAGACTCGTCTGATAAGTTTTTCTCACAATAAGTACCCCCCCAATTTTGGACATGGGGGACTGCCTTAAGGAGCGCAAAGGTGATCTTTTCTCTGTCGAAAAAATTGTGAACAGAGAAATACCCTTCTAGAACATTCACCCATTTATCCAGGGCATCTGCATCAATATTACCTTCAAATAAAGGAATATCAAAGTTAACTTGTACCTTAAAGGGAGTTGCATCCCCGAACCGGCTGCTTGTTGAAGACGCACTGGCCGCGGCCGGCATTCGCCGAAGGATTTGGGCGAAACTATCCATCATCTCGTTCCTCTGTCGCTCGAGGGCTTCCTCGAGCAGCGACTTGATAGGATCTCCTGCTCCGTCGTCTCTCTTTTCATCCGCCATGGGAGGTCATTTGGGACGGCGAGAATGATCAAGTGAAACTAGTTCGAGACCAAATTCTCTGTACTCGGACCTCGTCGGGGACATGCGCTGAGAAACAAACAAAGAGCAGATTGCTCTGATACCACTGATCCGGATTTATGCGTGAACGAAATGAAAGAACATATACAGAGTCATAATAATAGACAATTTGCAAATATAACAGAGATACAGTAAACACATATTCTATTAAATGGCGAAAATAGAATAGACTGTAATACAATTGCTAGAATGGTGGTAGCTATCTCTGAGAAGAGATGTGGCCGCTACGCTCATTCATGCTAAGCTGAATACAAAATGAGGCCAAAGGGGCCCATTTATAATAATAATGAGGTGAGAACCCCAAAATTCCCAAAACGTAACCCTAGAAGATGAACCGTCATAAAGTTTGCGGCCCCACGGTGGTAAGTTGAACAGTCAACTTCCTGGGGTCATAACTTTTGCATACGATCTCCGATTTGGGCGTTCGATAGCTCGTTAGAAAGGTCTGTTTAAGCTTTACAACGTTTGGTCGGCCAAATGCATGCCGATGGCAACCATTTGGCCCCGAATCTCCAAAAAATGTCGTTTAGGGCCTCAAAACGACCCCGGAAGTTTAGGACTCGAAAAACTACCGAAAAATAACTAGGAAACTGCCACAATGGACAATGGTTTTGAGCCAGTGGAATAGGTGGGTGGCCACCGATCTCCATCTGGATCATTCATGCCTAGGTAGGATTTATTATATTTGTAGTTAGTGTCTAGATGCTAAATAATAATGCTAATTATTATGTTTAGGTATGCTCTAAGATTAACAAGTTTAAAATTTGTAGTTTTAAAACATTGAGAATGTAGTTAGGCTCCTAGTACTACAAACAACTAAATACAGGTTGGATAAATATATACCAACAATTTATTTGTTAGAACAAATAATCACGCTATCAACTCCAAAATTGTTGTCAAATGAATAGTCTTTGCTATAGGCCTAGGAATTCTTACGCTTCAATAATATAGATAATAAATAGAGTCATCATTGTAGTTGAAGCTTAAGTCTAAATATTAAAGTTAAGGATATTTCTTAACTTACTCGTTTAGTCTTCTGAGCCTTAAATTCTTACATCGTAAAGCTGGAAGTAAGTTTTTACCTGTGAATCATGTACAAGCATCGGATCTGTGTTAGCTTTAAGAAAAGCTAATTAAGCCAAGGGATAACCTCAATCCCCCTTCAATAAGAAAATAAAATAACCATCAGAATCTTACACATTCTAAAGAAAATAGCCATCATAATCATATACATTCATACAAATAAACCAATGATTTGATTCCAATAAATTATTTTAACTCTTTAACTTGTGACCAACATTTTAGTATTCAGGACTAAAAATCATTATAGCCTTTGTACGGTTAGTGGCATGTGACTTACAAGTTAGTAGCCTCTTAGTTAAAATTAACCAAAGACTATTAACTCCTAAGTTTTCTCTTGATGTCTTGTCTTTGTATTCTATCTGTTAATTAGTTTAAAGTTAATTATTAGACTAGTATTTCTGGCTATGATTTAGCATTTAATATCACATAGAAAAAAATGTGAAATTTGGGGATGTCACAATGTATGTCTTGCTTTTTTTGAAAAAGTCATTGTCCCTTCATGTAGTATAGTTTTATTTGTACATGCAAGTATGTTTTTCGTGCACCCATTGATTTTTTGAAATTGACATATATATTTTTTTATGCAACTTGATAGTGAGCAAGTGGTGCTTGAAGAGCACACAATTAGGGTCGCTGCTAGTGAGGCACCACGACCTACCATAACTTACTCACATACAGTAAGTAAAAATGTTATATTGGTTTGTAATTTGAACAAATGTACATAGAATTTTTATAGGTTGGTAAACTAAATTACAAATTTTGGTTTTTCTACAGTCTCCACAACTGAGATCTGTCCCTCTTGTTCAGCGTTGGGGATCACCACTGAGCAGCCGAAAAAGAAAGATAAACTTCTCAGAAGACATTGACAGCGGCAGTGAAATGGGGGATAAATAGAATAAATGTATAGGGGGGATACATACATGTAACATTTTGTTTGTATACACACAAATGTACAGTTTGATCCACTATTTTGTATTATGGCTATATGGCATGCCAATTTTTGTAACATTATTTGTATGTATATAATATAAAGCAAGGTTCAAATTTATTCATAAGGTTGACTTGATTTTGAAACATGATATTTATTAAATGCCTTTCAGGTATGTTTACCTATGTCTTTCATTTAAGTATGTGTTTAGTTAAAATGATAATGTGTGGTTCACCTATGTGATATTATGATATTATAGACCTTATCATGACATATCATACTGAATATTTCAATATTTCCAATACTTCAAGGAAGAATTTATAACTCATCCAACTAAGATCAAGTAACCATTAAGTAAGTCATGGGAGATAATCACTAGAAACCATAACCATACCATACAACTACCTAAATTCAACTATCATCAACTTTTTAACGTTATGGATATCATCAACATTTTAACATCATAACCATACCATACACTACCTAAATTCCATACACTAACATCATAACACCAACATCATAACATCATATCCATACCACTAATATCATACGTGTGTTTCTACTTCTAAGTCATGCGTGAGTCAGGCATGCATGTGAACTTCCACTTGTGATCCATGTTCAACCCTATTCAGTTTGTTTCATGTATGTGCATAGCCTATGTATATGGCCTTTTAGTTTCTACTTAAATGATATTAACCAATATAATGATCTAAACCTAAATAGTTCATGAAACACTAGTTATATCATAACCATACCATAAACTACCTAAATTAAATACTCTAACATCATACCATACCATACCATCATAACATAACACCATCATACCATACCATACCATATCATACTAAGATACTATACCATACCATCATAACATCATACCATAACATACTAACATACCATACCATGCCATACAATACTAACATACCATAACATACCATACCATAACATCATAACATCATACCATACCATACCATACTAACATACCATACCATACCATACCATATTAACATCATACCATACACTAACATCACAACATCATATCCATACCATGTACACCATCCTAGACTACCCTAGAACCTTACCCTATCATATTTACCTCAAACTAGAAATTCTGAGTTTAAATCATTTATTTACTGTTGCTTTTTAAACAAAATCTGAAGTTTGTTAAAATGATTATTGCTTCTTATGAAGGTGTATTGATTGGACATAAAGGGTAAATCATAACTCCATCAAATATCATACATTGGTGCTTAAAACTTGCTACAAAACACATACAAATCTGAACTCTATAGTGATGATTTCAATTGACAATGGGATTAAATTTTTCACATAAGTATCTTAATTTTTCCCTATTCATTTTGTTTCATGTATGTTCATAGCCTAGGTATATGGTCATGAAACCCTAGTTGGTTTTCAATTTGTACATGTGCATGTGTTTCTAGTTCCATCTCATAACTTGTAAAGAGGTCATAAAACCCTACTTCCATCTCATAACTTGTAAATAGGTCATAAAACCAATATAATGATACAAACCTAAAGAGGTCATAAGCACCTTAGTTGGTTTTGCTTGTTATTCATGTACATGTGTTTCTACTTCTAAGTCATGCATGCATGTGAACTTCCACTTGTGATCCATGTTCAATCCTATTCATTTTATTTCATGCATGTGCATAGCCTAGGTATATGGCCTTTTGGTTTCTACTTAAAGGATACTAACCAATCTAATTTGATATTTAAACCTAAAGAGGTCATAAAACCCTAGTTCCATCTCATAACTTCTCAACCCTAGTTTTGGGTATCGGGGCCAAATGCATGGAAATGGGAGTAAACCCAAGCCTTGGGCCCTAAATGAATCTTTTAGTCATTTAAGGTAAATAAGGACACTTCACACTACCACAATGGACCTATTCATGGTATCCTTACCCAAAAACTGGGGATAATCATGCCATCGAGAGGTTTTAAATAGTAGGCATGGTTCTCAAGGCCTTACACATGGTTGACGAAGTAAACCCAAGCCTTAGTCCATAAAGGAATATTGTATCCATCCAAGGCCTAAGATGATACCTCGAATCGCCTCACATGACTTACAGGCACTAGGTATGGATCGTGTGGACTTCGACATTGTTGGGAGAGTAAACATTGGGATTGGACTCTAAAAAAATATTCTAGGAATCCATGACCATGAAAAGCACCTCAAATGACTAGCCATGACCTCTTGAAGTTACTCTTTCCTTCGAGTGGTGGCATGGATGTTGTTAGAAGGTTTTCGATAGTAGATATGAATCCATGGGTCTTCGACATTGTTAAGGTAGGAAACCTAGGCCTTGTACCATAAATAAAACTTCTTATAATATAGTTTTAAGAATGAAATTTTATCTACCATACATGACCTAATGAGCATATCCATAGCCTCCATATGGGGTAATTAGAAATAATAGGATGTTTTGAGCACTACATATGGATATCAAGGTCCCGAACATAGTTTTGGGAGAAACCATAAGTCGTAGGCCCTAAATGAATGTTATACGAATCTTGAACCAAGAATGATGCCCTGAACGAAAAAAATCATGTCTTAAGACAATATTTGGCCTCCAAGTGGGAATATTAATATGTCTATGAGTTCTCGAGCACAATGTATACATTGTGGAGCCTCAAAATAGTCGAGATATGACACCTTGGACTTAGGCCATAAAATATGATTTTGTGTGTCCACAGACAAAAGTAATGCTTCAAACCAACATAAATGATCTCACAATCCTTATCCTCATAGTGGATGTGTTGGTACCATTAGGAATATTTTAGAGCTAGATATGAGTTTCGAGCCTTAGAGAAAGGTTAGGCAATAAAACTCAATCATTAATTCTAAAAAGAATCTTCTAAGTCTTAAGCGCCATGAACAAGAGCCATGGACAAGCGCCTTGAACCTCCAATAATCTGACCTCATTATCCACAACCATTCACAAATTTTAGGCTAAGCGTCATCCTTTTGCCACACTAAACCGCTTTGGAGGGGACAATAATTACCATGATCTTTTATTTTTAGATGGGGTTTCTCCCAAAGACTATCCACTAACTTTGTAAGCTCTTTTTTACTCTCGAAGCTACTAAAGCCAAAAATGCATATGTGTTATAGTGCATATGCGTTATGAATCGCATATGCGATATGAATAAAGCCAAAATGCATATGTGATATGAATAACGCCAAAATGCATATGCGTGTTTTTAAAATTTAAAAACTCGGCGGGAATAAGGTTTGGAATTATGCTCGGAAATACCTTTGGACTACCGAACCTACTCGCTAGGACAAATAAACCAGGACTATTTCATGTCTTTTAGATCTCTATCAATATGCTCAGTTTTGATGGCATGTTTTGCTATAACAAACACAATATTTTTTTATGAAAATTTAGAATATTGTAGAGCACGATCTTACGATTATGAATATGTAATTTTTTCCTTCAAAAGTATGTTTTATTTATTTATTATTATTTTTCTAAATGACACATGTCAGTTTTTGAAAATAGATACATCGATTATTTTTTATATAACTTTTGATTGCCTTCACCATTTCCCAAGAAAACTAGATATGGTGCACTAGAAGAGAGCAAACTCTACAATCTTATATATATGAATCAAGGATTTCATGAATTTTTTCCCCTAAAGTGTTGCACCCGCAAACAACGTTTTCATTTCAAGATTTTCTGACTTCAATAATTAATAATAAAAAACTAATTCATGAAAAATTATGAATAAATAGTGTTGCAATAGGCCCATATGTCCTTTATATGTCTGCAATATTTTATCCAAAATTGACATCATTTACCTCATATATTGTTGCACCCGTAAAAACATGTATGTTATGATGTGCTAAAAATTTTAAAACCCAATTTAATGGAAACTAATTTTATAATCATTTACAAACATTTTTCCTGCATAAATGTTATATATTATGAAAATTGATTCAATTACCTATATTTTTTCTTTTTACTTCATCTTCAAATACGCTAGTGAAGTACCCCTAATTGTCACCTAAATTCAAAGGTTCTAGCTTTTTCCAGTATTATGTGGCATCTAAAGTGTCTTTAAAATAGTCCATGATTGTGCATCAACCCTATTATAATATTTCATTTCATGAAATTATATGGTGCTCTGTCCAACAATGATAATTAAGGACATAGTTATAACCATATGATCCTATAATTATAATCTTATATTAAAACCCTTTTGTACTCAAAGGAACATCATTGATGTTCTCAACCAAAAAGCTTAAAGCTTATTTAAAAGTTAAGTTAGGGTTAAATAAATTATCCAGAATTTGCTTAGAAGAAGAACCCCCATAGGTCCTTATTTTCATTACTATTTTTTATAGTAAAATCCTACAGAGCTATTTAGATATTTTTCATTTTAACTAGCTAAATTGTATTTCATAAATTGCCTTGAAAATCTTGGAAGGTCATTAACCAAAATGTTTCCCTCCATGAAAAACTAATTGTAGAAAAAGAATAATAGCATATAAATTATTAAACGAAAGACTTAAAAGAGAGAACAAATCAAGGGTTCAAACCCTGTAAGTATTCGACAGTTGAAGGGCCCTTGTACTACGATTGAGGTTATTAAACACATAGTAAACCCTTTTAACAAACATTTCATACATGATTTGTGAAAATCCATATGATTCAACTGAATGTTCTTAGGAAACAACCTAAGGCCTTAACCGACCACCACTATAAACTTACTTCTATGAATTTCCTGTAATAACCCGTTATTCCCATGAACAATTGTACATCAGTTACATCTTCAGGAATAGACCATTCAATTATTACTTTTATTTTATCTGGGTTTACTGATATTCCTTCCTTGGATATCACATGACCTTGATACTATATCTTATCTTTATAAAATTTGCACTTACTGAATTCAACATACAGTTTATGCTCTCTTAGAACCTGTAGTATTATATGCAAGTGTTCACCATGTTCTTCTTTCATTTTTGAGTAGATTAATATGTCATCTATGAAGACAACTACAAATTTATCTATGTATTTCCTAAATACATTGTTCATTAAGCACATAAAAGTTGTTGGAGCATTCATTAGCCCAAAGGGCATAACTACGAACTCAAAATTCTCATATTATATTCTAAAAGCAGTTTTAAAGATATCTTCATCTATAATTTTGACTTGATGGTATCCAGATCTGAAGTTATTTTTTGAAAATATAGTTTCTCCACGTATCTGATAAAAAAATTCATTGATCCAGGGTAGAGGATATCTATTTTTAATTGTCATTTCATTGAGTTGACATTAGTTTATACATAGGCATAAGGTACCATCTTTATTTTAAACAAACAAGACAGGTGCTCCCCAAGGGGATACACTTGGTCTGACATAATTTTGTTTATCAGTTCTTGTGCAGTTGTAATTTTAATTCGTTCAGTTCTAAAATGTTCATTCAATAAGGAGCCTTTGAATTTAGTACAACTCCTAGTACTAACTCAATAGTAAAATCCAGATCTCTCTTTGGTGGTAATCCTCGAATTTCTTCTGGGAAAACATTTGAGAAATCTTGTAGGATTGGAATATCATCGAATTTCATCTTATCTTCTTTATCCATGTGTTCATTATATATTATATGTACATTAAAGACTTTACAACTTTTTTCATTTGTAAGGCTGAGATTTGTCTAACATAAACTTTCCTAGGTATTCCTTTAACTATATTTCTTTCTCCTTTATCATTTAAACAAGTAATTGTTTTTTGAAAACAATTTAAAACTACTTGATGTCTTTCTAGGCAATCCATACCTATTAAAACATCGTAAGACCCTAACGGTAATACAATTAACTTTACTTTATTTTTGAACTGACTCATAAACAAGTCACAATTTTCAACATAATTAACTACTTTCCTTTTAGTTCTTGTAGCTAACTGGACCAACCAATACTTTTCAAACTTTTTCAAAGATAAATTACATTTTTCCACTATGTTAGGTGACAGATAGCTTAAACTAGTACCTAGATCAATTAAAATGGAAATAGGTTGGTTTTGTATCATACCTTGTATCTCCACCATGGAGGTTTGATGATCAACCCATCGATTCTCCAAGGCTCCATTTATTCTGGCATTTCATTTGCTAAATCACCAACTACTTCTTCCTCTTGGATTGTATGCACATTGCTGAAGTTTTATGTTCGAACAATACTTTCCATAATGCAGTACTTGACATTCCCAGCATTTTATAGGTTCCTTATGTTCATTATTTTTAACATAATTATTAGGCATGTCTCTGCCTTTTGGTGTCGTAATGTTTTGTTGTGTTTTAACTTCAAAATTTGTTCCTTGATCATTATTCTTAGAGAAATTCCGAGAGTTATTTCCGAAAATTTTATTAGGCTTAAAGCCTTTTCTTTTCTGTTCAAATTTACTTGCTCTCTTATTCTTCTAGTTAGGTATGATTTCTCTATTTTTACTTTGTTCGTAGTAGAAGTTGGATTTTCTCATTGCCTCTTCTAGGGTCTTTGGATTATAAAATTCAATTCTGTCCTTGAAGCTGGTAGGCATACAACTTAGAAACCTTTGTATTTTAGTCTTTTCATCAATTATATATGGCACATATCTTAGTAAACTTAGAAATTTGCTACTTAACTCTTTCATTGACATTGAGCCTAGTTTAAGTTCATAAAACTCTTTAGCTCTTTCTTCATAATACTGCTTATATAGGAATTTCCTCTTAAAATATTTTTTAAAGACTCTCCAAGTTAGATATTTCTCTTTAATATTTTTAACTCTTTTTATGTCCTGCCACCAAATGTCAACTTTTTTGGTTAGGTTGTAGATAGCCATCCAAGCCTTCAGTTTCTCAGAGTAGTTATAAATCTGAAAGTATTGTTTCATATCTAATAACCAAGCCTCAGCTTCTTCACCCTTTTTCACTTCCCAGTTAAACATGGGAGGTTTTATCTTTTTAAATTCTTCCTAGATCTCTTCATAGAGTTTATACTTCCTCTTCCTAGGACCTTTGTCGCTTTCACCACTTTCACTAGTGTAGTTATACTTTTCTTTGTGCAACCTTACTTTAACTCCTAAAGAAGATTTACTACTGAGAAAATTTTAATTTATTACCCTTGTGTTTGTATCATACAGTTTCATAATCATTTTCATATTCTTTTCTTTTATCTTTGCCTGCATTTTGTATTTTCTCTAGTAGTATATGATTTCATTCTTCTTGACCTCTTATAATTCTTTAATTATCTTCTTTTACATTTTTTAACTCGGCTCTTAAATATTTTACTATTTGAAGTAGTTCTGAGGGTTGATTATTTGATTCCATGTAAATGTTATTTGGATTATTGTGATGGGATCCATCTTCAGCAGATGCTTCAACACCTTCCATTTTTCCTACAAAACACAATTTTATATTCCTGGATAGAAATAGTTTTAAAACTATGATCAGTATATTTTGTTTCTTGTTTGCATGTGAGTGAGCAAATAAGGCCTAGTGTTTGGAAACTCGCTATGAGTCAACTTCTAACTTCTCCAAAATCTCGTAAAAAAAAATACATAATGGTCCAACTGTAATTTTTATAAGGATAAAAGAAAACCATACAATTTTTTTAGTTTGCTTTGTAACACAAAGGGAATGGTTACGACACATTAAAATGTGACTTAGGTCTAACCACAACAGAAAGGATAACTAAAATCATACGATCTTTAACAGGTATTTTAGTCTTTTATGCATTGAAAGTAAATGACTCTTTATGACGATATTATGCTGACAACACTATTTTCTTGACATTAATTAATGAAATACTATCATGTCTATTTTAGGTCAATTATAGTTGATGTTCTTGTTGGTTATAGTTTCCTTTTGTTTACATACTGGTGAACTTTTACTAGGATGTTAAGGTAGAGGGTTACAGGTCTTACTTAGCTCTAATGGCTAACACAAAACCAACGTGTAACCCTTTTTTAGGTGTCGATGGTGGAAGGCTTGCAGCAACCTCGCTAGTCAAATCCTAAGATAAGGTTAAAATACCTACAACAACAAAAATTTCTAGTTCTTGACAAAAAATAAACATCTTGCTCCTACCTTAAGATAACTTATCATAAAATAAAATATGTACAAAGAGCATCGAGCCGAACGTAAAGGGTATTGGATCAACAAGTTGGAAAACATTAAATTGTTTGGGTTTTGATCTAACATCACTGTGACATTTATGAGGCCACATGATGGTCTTATGGCCTCTAACTGTCGTGCAAACCTATCAATTCATAAACCCTAGAGGTTTAACTTACCTCAATTTTTTCCTTTATGTAGTAATGTTTCAATTTTTTCTCTACGTGAGAGTCGTGGCTCTTCTTCCTTGGCTCTCTATGTTAGTTGTTGATTCTCTGCATGCACTTGATTCCTTCTAGTTTATTATAAACCAAAAACTTTTTAGGAGCACCCACAGTGGTCTTGGGTTGGCAGTGAAGCATCTAGTTTTTGAAACCGTGGTTTGCTTGCATAGATATCCTCGTCTCAACAGAGATGAAATTGACTATCAAGTCGTCATATTTATTTTCAGTTTTCTTGTATTGTTTCCATGTTATGCTCTGGGTTTAAGTTTAACCCTCACCATGTTGTTTACAGAGAGTTCCCTTCAAGGATTCACTATGATAAAAGGAAAGAAATTAAATTGGAGGTGGGCACATCATCTGGTAAGACGTGATACCCACCCCCTTGCTGCTGTGGTTGTATTGATTGTGACTCCATGGCTCCAAGGCTGGGCCCTTATGCTTAAGAATGGGAGTTGTTTAAGCGTTGCTTCTTATTGTGGACTTGGTAACCTTCAGGTTAAAATAGCCTTATGGGATCTTTGTTTGGAACTTTACTTATTTATTTTGTTAAACTAGAAGCTTGCAAAGTTTTTACTAAAGAGGGAAAAATGGAACAGTTTGACAAGGTTTGAGATAGAGTTGTCTTATCACTCCACAACCTATAAATATGTTATTGTTTTATAATGAATCCCGTAAGGGTTTTGATATTGTATTTTCACAGTCCTCCTATATGTAGAGATAATATCTTGACTTTAACTTTGTAGTTTTTTAAAAACTCTTTTAAGGCTGAAAGGGTCGTTTGTACTCTCCAACATTCACATTATAATATTCAAATGGTTTATACCATGAGGCCATTACCCTGGATAAAGAAGTAGTTAACCTAATGTAGGTGCTGAAAGGCCTTTTCTCTGTTTATTTTATTTTTCCCTAGAGATAAGCTATGTCAAGCTAAAATAGTGGAATGATTTTTAGATTTCACCGTAAGGATTTATACTAGTAGTAGATATTTTATGATTTCGAAGTTTAAAATAATTGATTTATTGTTAGTGGAAAAAATCGACCCTTTGGGATTTGAACTCAGGTTCAAAAAGTTTCCCTGTTTACGAAGAGTTGATTTGCTAAAAACATTCTAAAGAATGTTTAGGAAAAACACTGTTTGTCCTTAACTAAGAGCCATAAGGCAAAATGCATTGACAGAGAAATAGAATTGATTTTAGAAAGTTGTTTCTATTGCAACAAACTTGCTCTTATGGGTTTCAATTGCTATTTGTGAAATAATGGTATTTAGAAAATCTAAAGAGTGTTTTTCTCCTCTATGCAAAAAAATGGATGACTAGTTTAATATTTTGATTTTGACCTTTATCTATTAGTGAATTTTCTTGTTTTGGTTGTAATGGCCTTGATAGGTTTTGACGTTGTGGCCTAAAAATTACTGAAGATTAATATTAAACTTGTTAATTTAGTTATAGAGATGATTATTTAAACCCTAACTTACAAGAATGTTTTGATCTATTGGCTAGAATCGAATTTATAGTTTATTTAAAATAATCCTTTCGACTAAGTTATAACATTACTACTATTATATTTAGAGAATATAAATCATGATTAACATAGATTTTCAAGTCCTAGATTACACATATGTTGATTATTATATAAGAAAATAATCTAGGGACTCCCGTTAGCTAACTTAGTGGGGTTGAAAATTAAATTCTTGTGCAAGGTTTATTTGTTTCTGTCAAACCTTGGTTATAACTTCAATTTCTAAACTAGCCTTTTAGCTGTAATGTAAGTCTTCCTTATTCTGATCATAACCATTCTTTCACAGAAAGAAAACTAGAAAAAGTGCATAAATAAAATATCAATATTACCTAAAAAATAGAGTGAATGGAATGCATTTATTTACAATAGTTATCCTAAATGAGGATTGTAAAGATTGGACTTAAACAAATAGAATAAATAAACTCAAATTAGCTTCATAGAAAATATCTACTGGTAACTTAATTTCAATATTAATTCTGTAAAACCAAAGCATATTTCATGAAACAATAATATAGTACTATGATTTATTCTAACTTAGAAATCCATCAACATTCCTATACTTTCAGATACATATTTCCAATAAAATTCTGAATAACAAACAAAATAGTTTTAGAACCTGGATAAAGTGTAGAAGGGGGACAACACCCAAAGGAGACCGTTCCACCCAACCGTCTACTTAAGCAGCTAAGATTACTTGCTTAGGAATCCTGATTATGTTCAATGAACTACTAGGATGAAGAGACTGTGCAACCGTACACACAAAACTTTTTGAAACTTACCACTCAATAGCAGAATTAACTCAATAGTTTCACTTTAGCTATCCCCTCATCGAATTCCTTGAGTGCTTGACTTTTCAGTTTGCAGCAGTCACAAGGTTCATTCACTTGAAAAATAGAATGTAGTGAGTCTCCTTCTCCATTCAATGGTATTTATAAGATTACCTAGGTATTTAGGTCAGCTTTGAAATTAAATGAGCCACCTACTCAGTTCCCCCTCTCAGGGAACATGACCACAATTTTAGGGATTTTACTTCCTGCAACAGCTAGAAAGTGAAATGCTAGTGTTGCCACTTGTCAATCGGCCTTTTACAACTACTCATTCCCCCTAGTGGTTCAGTGAACACTCTTTCAACTGTCTCCTTTGGATAGGTGTCTCTTCTAATTAATTATTTAAATAAATAAATATTCAATCACAGTCATCCTTGACCAACTTGTTCATAAAAACTTTACAATAATTTTAATATAAAGTTTTCTCAAAATAAATAATTTTTTTTTTTTTGTTCTAGCTGGGTTACAATGAAATAATCACTTCTCACTTTTATTGGCTTTGTATATTATTCTGGTTTACATTTAAACAAGCAAATCGTAAAAAAGAAAATGTTAGTCATGAAATAATCACCTTTTACTTTTTACTTTTGTTGGCATCTCTAGAGAATCTTGGAGAAATATTGAGCAAATCCAAAAGCGTTTTATAATGTTTAACCTCAAAATAAAAGCAATACACCCTATCCTATTCTCCTTATAGAAGTGGGTCTTTCCCCTATCCTGGTGTACAAGCACAGAATCAATAACATGGGAGACCATAGAATTCCTAAGCTAGCTTTAAATTCCATCCAAAACCATCTAAGGCTCAAGTGAGGCTGGTGTAAAGATAGTAGGGTATGGTTAAAACATTGGGAGATCGATGAAAATATTGCATTGCAAAATATTAATAACATTAAAAATATTGTTACTTCTAAGTTTAAAGAGAAAAATGTGGTGTGAGAAAGATTTAGAGGCTAAAAGAAAATTAAGATATTATAAGAAGGTCATCAACCCTACTCTAGAAGATCAAAAGTATCTCTTTGTTTTAACTAGTTCAAAGAAAAAAATTAATATAACCAAGATAAGAACGAACTCTCATGAGCTCCATAGTGAAAGAGGTCGTTGGGAAGTTACTAGAACACCATGGGTAGAAAGGATCTTCCATCTTTGTGAGAATATGAACATTGAGGATGAAAATCACTTCCTCTTAGAGTGCCCTACGTACACCCACAGTAGATCTTAGTTGCATAATCTTTGTTGCAATACCGACCTTCCTAGCCTTATAACATGTCAAAATTATAGTGAGCTTGGGACACTTTTACAATTATAAAACAAACTAAATAATTTGTTTATTTAGGTCCGATAGACCAAATTTTGGTCTCAGTGGACGTTAACCACCATCATCATCATTGTATATTGTTTTGGTTGATATTATATACTAGCACAACAACTTACTACTTAACTTCTAGTTGGAGAATACCCATATGTCACAAATTAAACGAATTATCTTTCACAATTATCTCCCACAAATAACCACTTATCCATACATAGGAGTTATTCCTCACATCAACTAGGAATTATCCTTGCATCAGTTACCATAGTTATCTATGCATAAATTATTATATATATATATATTTTTAGTAATTGTTTATAATTAATATGGACACTACAAATGCTCATTCACCTATGTTTATAGGTGAAAAAGTATAAATGCATATTCACCACAAAATCTTAAATTAAAACAACTATCATTGTAATTATTTAGATATTACATATTAATTAAATTCTTATATCTATAAATGTTTATTGATATATTTATTTTTTAATAATATTTAAAAATAAAATTTATATAATTTAAATAATTGTGTACTATAAACTAATAATTTAATCTCCAAATCTTTTGATTATTTGGCTCTCTTATTCCTACAAGGGTTGTGAAAGTTAGATTTAAAGAAGCAGACCATAAAAAAGAAAGTGTTGGCCACGAGATAACTTTTTTTTACTTTGGTTGGCTTTGTATTGTATATTGTTTTGGTTGATACTATATATTATTTATATAGTGGAGCCTTTGGTGTTTTATTTGAGAATTGTTACCTTTGTATTGTATATTATTTTGGCTGATGCTATATATATTATCAATATTGTTGTACTCATAGCATAGAATAAGAGTTTTTATTTGAGAATTCGAGGTAAATTACTACTTATACTTTTAGAGAATTGCAGTTTAAAATAAATAATATATATAATAATTAATGGTTAAAAAATGTGAGAGATAAAAAACAATATAAAAAATAGTTAATGGTTGATAAATACATAATTGGTAGTTGAGGTATGGATAAGGTTTAATTTCTTAGTACTTAACTTATCTTTTATGAGCCATGGTTGGAATTTCATTTCATCTCTACCCTTTAAACTCATTTTTTTTTGAGGTTTTGAGCTTTTATCTCCCCTGTCACATAACATCTCATTAAAATGTCACCTTGCAACTAAGAGGGTAGAATTCTTTCATTAAATTTTTTGTTAAAGAAAAATCTCCTTTAACGTGTAAAAATTCTTCAAATTCCAACACTAACCTTCATCAACAACAAATTAAGTGAGAACAAGTAACATATAACCTATTAGTGACACTTAACTTATGAGCTATTACACTAACCACAAATTAAATGAATGTGCTCGTTTAATTATTTGTAAACGAGCAATTTAGTTATATATTTTTATATATTTGATAAATAAACATGAAAATTGATAAAAATAATTCATAAAGTTTGAGGTTAGAATGTTCTCCCTACGTGCCTTTACTATACTGACTTTGACTAATTTTTTTTAATTTTTTTAATTTTTAGGTTTGGTTATTATTGGCACTTTATTTTTTTTAGGTTTTGCTATTATTGGCAGTTTGACAAGGCCATTGTTAACGTGTTTATGTTCTACTAGAGGACCGATATATCCATAGTTCGAGAATTCAAAAGATTTTGCTATGAATTGTGTATGCGCCGGAGTTGTAAAAATGTGACCAAATCCAACATTAGGCGGTCCCCTCTCTGCAATTGCGTAGCCTGAGAGCAGATTCAATGATTGACGCGTGACCACTAACGATGGCGGCGGACTGTTGACAGCGCTCCGATTGCCCTCCTTCCAGATGATATCAACAACGTCCGGTGCATGTAAAAGCGCCGGAAATTTCGTAATGAAAATGTCTGTGAGATATATATATTTCGGTTGGAAAATGTCTGTGAAATATATATATATATATATATATATATATATATCAATCAGGACCTCCGGTGCAGGTAAACCAAATTTCATGACGAAAATGTCTTCGAGCAAATAATAATAATATTTATAAAATCCATGGTAGAAAACAAAGACGCTATAAGCATTCCATATATAATTTTAGACTGTTTCAGCATGTTCCAGCAGATGAAGGTTGGTATTACAGATCATAAATTATTGTGAGAGCAAAATTCATGAAGAAAATGTCTTCGACCAATATATATATATAATTATAATTATAATTATAATTATAATGGATGGTAGAAAACAAAGACGCTGTAAACATTCCATGTATAATTTTAGACTGTTTCAGCATGTCCAGCGGATGTAGTTTGAAATTACAGATCTTAATTTAATTTATTGGAGAAGTGTGGACTCAGTTTAGGAGGAGAGTGTGAGTTGTAAGCAAAAGGTTATGAAGTTAAATCTCTCGGTGGTTATGCATAGAAATATAAGGGCCTCACTTGATGTCCCCACCGGTTAGGATCTGTAATCAGAGTAAACATGGTGATGCCTTTTTGGTGCCTCCCTAGGAATTCTTCCTTGGATATAAATAGAGAAGCATGTAAAGAGATGCTTCCTCCTTGGGAAGTTTGGCTATATAATATAATGTGAAGACTAGTTACTAGAAGCACCATTACTCTCTCTTCTTTGCTTTATTTTTTATGTATATGTTTTGTGTATGATTATATGTTTATGGTGCACTATAGGTAGCCACATGTAATCCCATCAATTACAATAACAATTGACCTTCCTCAAATCCTTTTGGAAAGATATAATTGGAAACAAAATTATAAGCATGAAACATAAACAGGAAACATTAGTTAATTTATCTAGAGGGTCAGCACCCTTTACACCAATAAAAACAAATACAATTACAATTGAATAGTGGGTGTGGAAGGGGAAGGGGCAGATAGAAGATATTTATGGAAAATGATGAAAACAATACATAAGTATATCTCATTGTGATGTTTGCAATCCTGGAATAAAATCCTACACCACTCTATAACCTTGACCCATTCACACATACTACTCCCAAAATTTCATCCTTCTCTCACATAAGGTCTAGTTTGTAACCTTGACCCATTCACACATACCACTCCCAAAATTTCATCCTTCTCTCACATAAAGGAAATAGGTAATAGGATAACCTCGGCATGCAAATGGGAAGATCAATTAGAGAGAAGGAACTATGAGGGGAATAAAAGATACAAATTCAAGGATAAGGGAAGTGCTTCTTGTAGTATTAGAGCCTAGGTGTTATCTTTTCCCTCAATCTCCAATATCCTTTCCTCCTTCCCATAGGTTCCTTTTTATTTAGTGTTTGGTATAGTTATAATGGTTGGGAGATTTCTTTGATTGGTTGCCACTAATGAACTACCCTTTCATTTGTAATATTTTGCGATTTTTTATATTTTTGTGCATTTTCCAAGGCCCGCATGCCTTGTAGGAAAGAAAATAGTATGCACATGAACCCTTCCCAAGGGAGAAGTGCACAAAGTTTAAATCTCAAATATTTTTATTGGAATTCAACTATGAAGAACTTGAATTGTTTCGTTAGGTGGTGACCATTGTTTGGGTTGACCATGATTGTAGAATCAAAGGTTAACAATAGCTAATAGGGGATTTTTCAGTGATTAGGGAGAATTGGAGTTTAATTAGGAATAATTAGGAGAAAAATTAGGAATAATTAGATGATGATTGGGAGGATATGATGCCATTGGAATCAACTTGATTCTATTAAGGTCATTAAGGTGCCATTAAGGTCATTTGGGTTTTGACTAGTGCTATAACAACTCTTCAATGACCTAAGGCATTCCTAGGTTCCAAGTCATCAAACATTTTATAAATGATTTCTTCTTCCATGATATTGGAGTCGAATGCAAGTATTGTTGATGATTGGAATCTGTAGAATGAGTGCCTTTAACAAGATTGTCAATGTTATCTTTTCTTTGCCTCTAAATCTTGGATGTGTCTTCCTTGTTGCATTGAAATGTCCACAAACTTGAAATTCTACAAGCATAAAGAATGCTCATTTCATTGAATTGTATCAGAAAGGGAAAATATAGAGTTTTTTTTCATTACATATTCTTCGTGTCTCTGGAGAATCCTATGAATATCATAAATAATCCTTTGATATTTTCCATGACATATTGCGCAGTCCATGGTTCTCTGAAATGCCTAGGAATTTTGAACATTAAAAAAGAGGGTAGGAAATATATTGCTTTCCCAAATGTTGTAAGAAGTAGAAAACCAAAAATACATTCACCTAAAACATGCAGAAATTTTGAGATTCAACCATATGATCCACTATCTATCATTATTGTTAGTTATGTTAGAAAATGAACAAGAGATACAAAAAAAGATAGATCTCCTTATCCTCCTATGAGAACATACGCATATTGAAACCATTGATATATAACACCAAATCCACAAGCCAATCCAAAATTCCCCAAGAAATATGGGTACTATAAAATTTCATGGATGATAAAGCCCCCATTTTCCATTGATTATGCATGTCCAACACACCAAAATATAGAGAGCACATTTTATCACAACACCTAAATATTGATAAAACCCAGGATTGGCTTTTGCATAAATACTCTTTCCCATGCTAATGAGAATAAGAACGTAACCAAAAAATGGATTACCTTATTGAGACTATGAATAATGAAACTGGATTTGATCTCTGTAGTATCCTCCAATTTCATGTAATAATGAATAGGCACAGGGATTCCCACTATCCCACCTTCTCCCATGAAACAATGGGTGTAATGTTCAAATTGACAAGACGTTGAGAGCACTGTCATGTGGGATTCCATCCCATGTCTATGTTGGAATTTAAATGCATCTATTAATTTCTCCTCATTCAAATTACTATGTGGAAAAATTCATGGCATATGGACTAAATGGGTTTATTTAATGGTTTTCATTATCATAAACCTTAGATTTTGGGAGATAACAACCCTCCTAATTTTTTTTGCATTTCCCCTTTTCCAATCATGTTGCTAGATTGACCTAAGTGTCTACTTATCCATTTCGGACTTAGAGAATATGATAGAATTCAATGTCTTCGAAATGACAAGATTCATGTTTAATGTGGGAGATTAACTAAGCTAGAGAGTCTTTCATCAAAATGTAGTTATTCTTCCTGAGCTTAATTATTATTGCCAAATTTCCAACTATTAAAATAAATTGTTGTTTGGTCAAATCAACACTCGAAAGAACTTGTAGAAATGCATGGGCCTCATCTTGATTGTTCGTCTCAATTCTAAGACATCAAGTGTATCTTAATTCCATAATTCCTCAAAGATCAATGATGACCCCCCCACCCCGCACCTATCACCCCTATTATTTTGAATGAATTTTAAGAGGATAATGGATAGTTTTTAGCAAGATAGTATAATTATTCGAATCAATCAATTTAACATCTTAATTACATGGATAGGCAGAAATCCTTTCAAAAGATTCATCTATCAAGATAATCAAATAATGGCATATTTTCAAGGATACAATTATCACATGTCCATCATATGATGATCTATTTGTTTAATAATGACAGTTATGCACTTGGTCATTCCTTCCCCCACACTACCCTACATGCCCCTCTAGTGTCTGGTTCATACTCATTCCATCTCTCTTGACTATCGACATGCCCCTCCACCCATGGAATCAAGCGATTTTTTTTGTTCCCATCTTGTCTTGCTAGTGATGATATGCACTGCATGTACTCTACTCAAGGTTATAATTCTTGAGAATGTGGTTGTGAACTACCATATTTTAGCTAAGATTTTCACTTGCATGATGAGCTCATGATGCATCTTTATCTTATTAGGATTTATGTTGATGTTGATGCTTTCATCCAAAATCCATGTTTAATAGGTTCATTATTGATAATGATAGGCTATTCAGGAAGCATCAAAAGAGAACAATTAGGAAACAACATATTTATATTTGCTAAAAATTCATTCATTGTATGATGTATTAGGAATAACCTATTGATTGTATCTCACACTACAACAAATTGCAACATTTTTTCCTACAAGACTTTTTTATAATACAGATATCCATCTCTTGCTTCCATTTGACTTCAAGCTTAGATTTCTTTGGGATTTCGATCTTTCTTGTTGCAACTTAGGGACAAACACCAATGAACACAATGATGTTTTCTTCAAACCATGAAGTGGATCCATGAGATTTGTGCAATAGGAATTTAAAGAAGCTAAACATATTAGTTGGTTAGGGAAATGACCATTTAACCTTGAATTTTAAGTGTTCATTTCCATGTCTATGTTGTCTTGTTTTCAACGAGGGTAAATTCTGTAAGTGCACACAATAAGATCAATCAAACAACATTAGTGATTCTTTCCATGGATGCACATGAAAGAAATAAGCATCACCGTGTTCTAGCATATGGAAGTCAATCATTATGTGTAGTGTTTTTTTATTTTATGTAGAAAGTTACTACATTACTTTCTCTTGGACATAATCTAACCCCCTAAAACTCAACTACATAGAAAATCCCCAAATCATATGTGGATACATCTTAGCACATTCTCATTAATATTATTTCTCACCCTTAGTAGATTTTTAGCTTTAGTGCATGTACAAAGACAAAATAAGATAAATATTATAACGAGACAAGCAATCAATAAAATGCTAGCTATATTTGGAAAACACATTTAACCTAAATTAGAAAATAACAAAATAGAGACCTAAATTGAATTAATTTCCCCTATCAATGGTTCTCATGAATCAATCATGATTTAGCTATAATATCTTTGTGACATTTAAACATTGGCACATTGCCTCCATGCAATGGACAAAAAGTGTCCCACCTTTATAGAGCTTTGAAGAATGGACACCAATTCAAAATTAATAGACCTCTAACAAGTTGTCCATTATTTGTAATTGTTTCTTTAGCTAAAATAGTATTGTAACCTTCAAACTTAAACTAAATCAATTAAGTAAACTAAATCAATAATTGTGCCTGTAGCTTAAATAATTATTACATGAAGACCAAAAACCCTATAAAAAGGATCATGACACTGATAACTGACACATAAGGAATGTAGATATGGGATATAGGGATGGATGATAGAATCAAAGCTCGTATTATATTATAATTTTTAATCATTAAAACATGTGCCCTTGCAAAATGGAGTTTCTATGCCCTACATACAAGTTCAATTTTCAATTTAAATTCATTTTGATAACCAAAAAAACGGTTACTTAAAATCCAATATGGGAAAAATTCAGGAGTAGGCATCTTACAAATACGAATATTGGTCTGATTTTCTTGCTAATCCATCACGGCTATGGTTTTTTTTGCTCCTCTTAATACTATAAAAGTAATCCAAAAGACAGACATATGATTTTTATTGTTAATTCATCTTTTCCAGTAGCTAAGGCTTATACTTTCTTTAAATTGTGTATGTGTGAAAATAATTTCAACCTTGTTACATTTGTTAATTTCAACCTTGTTTCCTCCTTTTCTTGTTTAAATGAGAAAAATGTATGACGGAGAACGACATGGAAATTAGTATGACGGAGAAAAGCAAGTTGCAACCATTGTTGGTAGCTTTCATATTGTTGCAAGTTGCCCCGGACATTGTTGCAATTATAAGGAAAGTTTTCTCTTAATGCAACTGTTTTTTAAATAGCAATAAAAATATGATGTTAAGGTAAGCCGCCTGGATGGATAATTATAAGTTAGTACGATAAACACCACAAAAAAACAATATGCAATTAAGAAACAACCACAGTACTTATAAAAACCGGCCAAATCTGGTTTCGTAATTAGGTTTGTAAATTTTATTGATTTATTTTGAATTTTATATGTGAGAATTTGCATAATCATTTTATCTTTATTTTTATAAGGCTTTGTAAATTTATTTTGAATAAATTATATGTGAGAATTTGCATAATCACGTTTATCTTTATTTTTATAAAAGTAAATTTGTATACCTGTTAAGAAAAGCCTAATTGCTCTAACAATATGATAAAATATTAAGTAAGCAAAATTTTATAGGATAGAATTTAAAATAAATTTTAAAACTAAACTTAAATTTTAAAATCAAAGCTTTATATGTATTTCAATTAAATAAAATTAGAAGAATTAATTGAAGTAAATAATCTATTTATGAAAATTTCACTTTGTAGTTATTTACCTTTTTGCCAATAAACATTACTTTGTTTTTATTGAGATTTCTTAATTATGTATTCATCTAAAACACATACATATACATAATCATAATCTTCTATCCTTTGTAATTAAATTTAATATAGATCTACTTACTGTTGATGTCATTGTAACTTCGGAATGTATTCACTTGTATATCTTATGTATTGTAATCCGATGTTTATTCCGGGAAGTGTCTGTAATGTATTTGAGTCATGTCATGCCCCGATGTTCCTATCGGGAGATTCAATAATGTAAACAAGTCATGTAAAGTCATTGTGGGTAACTCTCATATTGATCAAGGGTTAAAGTCCCCACAGTTGTGGGGCACTAGGGTTATTAGACTCTCCTAGAGAAGTCGGCCCTATGTGAGTTAATGTAAGTCGGGTCATTAGTACCCAAGTTGTGGTTACTCGAGCCTACATAACTGAGTTAGGATTACTCGAGCCTACATAACAGAGTTAAAGGTTAAGTGAACGAAAGAATATAAATAGAGAGTGAGACTCTCTATTTATCACACACGCACTCACTCATCTGGGGCACATGAGTGAGAGAGAAGATGTTGGGATCAGAGAAAGAGACAACTGCTGTCGGAGATCATCTTTATGTTTTCGCGTCTTACTTTTTCCATTGGTGCTCATTCTATCTCTAAGGAAGTTGCGGGGTTTTCTCCTTTATGGTTTCCCTGAGGAAAATTCTTTGTGGGTGTGTGCAAGAAGTTGAGGGTCTCTTTTGGCACGTTAGATGCAATACAAAACTGAAAAACAGGCATCCATCAACTTGCATGGATATTTTGAGACACTTACACAATGAATCTTGCGATCAGTAAAAAACAAGAAATGTAGGAAATTGAATGACCTTTCCAAATATATATTTTTTTCTATTGAAAATGCTGTTAACTATCTAAAGTTAGATAAATTTTAACGAGCACTTTTTATTTTTTGGACAATTTATAAGGTATATATGTTTTTGTGGGTGCAGCGTCTGAGTGTCTAAATGATGGAATAAACTTACGAAAACTGGTATACGTATAGAGAACATATAGGATTAGTGCACGACTATTTTTCCAATAATAAAAATAATATTTTTGATTTCTTTTTAATTATCTAAGAGATCAAACCTCGAAAACGGTACGTCATTTGTGGGTGCAGCATTTGAATGTCTTAATGCAATTATTTGGAAATGGGTTTTTTATAGCATGTATAGGTTGGTGTTCTTTAGTGCACCATACAATTTGTTTTTTAAATGGTTGAGAAACGAAAGAGATATGGACGAAACACTACCAGTGTGTTTTTCGAGTTGAGGAGTGATGACAGAAAATAAATAAGAAAAAAATAGAAAAAATTATGTATTCTTGTTAAAATTTACATATTTAGAATCTGCAAAAAAAACCATATCTGTTTCTAAAATCTCATAAAAAATGGATGTGTGCAGCATAATCAAACGAACCTCTAAACATGAGCATACTGAAAATATGGATATAATGCTGAATTTGCCATGGTTTATCATACTCCAAGGCACAGGCATGTTGAATCCGAAGCAAAGTACAAAGCAGCCACATAGGAATAGGAATTCCATGAAAGCATGGAATTCCTATCATCCTCATCATCATCATCACCTTCATCACCTTCATCATCATCATCATCATCATCATCATCACCATCAACATCATGAACATCGTCACCTTCCTCATCGTCATCCTCATCCTCATCATCATCATCACCTTGAACATCATCATCATCATCATCAACATGATCATCATCCTCATCATCCACATCATGAACATCATCATCATCCTCATCATCATCATCACCATCAACATCATGAACATCATCATCATCATCCTCATCATCATCCTCATCATCATCATTCATCATCATCCATCATCACCATCAACATCGTGAACATCATCATCACCATCCTCATCATCATCATCGTCAACATCATCGTCATCATCCTCATCATCAACATCATCAACATCATGAACATCCTCATCATCCTCATCACCATCAACATCATCCTCATCATCCTCATCATCATCAGTCATCATGCCCATCAACATCATGAACATCCTCATCATCCTCATCATCCTCATCATCCTCATCATCCTCATCATCCTCATCATCCTCATCATCCTCATCATCCTCATCATCCTCATCATCCTCATCATCCTCATCATCCTCATCATCCTCATCATCCTCATCATCCTCATCATCCTCATCATCCTCATCATCCTCATCATCCTCATCACCATCAACATCATCCTCATCATCATCATCATCCTCATCATCCTCATCACCTTCATCATTGTCATCATCATCATCATCATTCATCATCATTTATCATCACCATCAACATCGTGAACATCATCATCATCAGCCTCATCATCATCACCATCAACATCATCATCATCATCCTCATCATCGACATCATGAACATCATCATCATCATTATCACCATCAACATCATGAACATCTTCATCATCACCATCAACATCATGAACATCATCATCATCATCCTCCTCATCATCAACATCAACATCATGAACATCATCATCATCATCATCCTCATCATCATCACCATCAACATCATGAACATCATCATCATCATCATCATCATCACCATCAACATCATGAACATCATCATCATCCTCACCATGAACATCACCTTCATCATCATCATCCTCACCATGAACATCACCTTCATCATCATCATCCTCATCATCATCATCAACCTCATTCATCACCATCAACATCATGAACATCATCATCATCATCCTCACTATCAACATCATGAACATCATCATCATTCATCATCATCATCATCCTCATCATCCGCACCATCAATTTCATGAACATCATCATCATCTCAGTCATCATCGTGAACATCATCCTCACCCTCATCACCATCAACATCATCAACATCATCATCATCATCCTCATCATCATCCTCATCATCAACATCATCAACATCATCATCATCCTCATCATCATCATCACCATCAACATCATCCTCATCATCCTCATCATCAACATCATCAACATCATCATCATCCTCATCATCATCATCACCATCAACATCATGAACATCATCATCATCATCCTCATCATCATCACCGTCATCATCATTCATCATCATCCATCATCACCATCAACATCGTGAACATCCTCATCACCATCCTCATCATCATCACCATCAACATCATCATCATCATCCTCATCATGACCATCATGAACATCCTTATCATCCTCATCACCATCAACATCATCCTCATCATCCTCATCATCATCAGTCATCATGCCCATCAACATCATGAACATCATCATCATCATCCATCATCATTCATCATCACCATCAACATCGTGAAAATAATCATCATCAACATCACGAACATCATGAACATCCTCATAATCCTCATCACCATCAACATCATCCTCATCATCATCATCATCCTCATCAGCTTCATCATCGTCATCATCATCATCTTCATTCATCACCATTCATCATCACCATCACCATCGTGAACATCATCATCATCGGCCTCATCATCATCACCATCAACATCATCATCATCATCCTCATCATGAACATCATGAACATCATGAACATCACCATCATCATCATCACCATCAACATCGTGAACATCTTCATCATCACCATCAACATCATGAACATCATCATCCTCCTCATCATCAACATCAACATCATGAACATCATCATCATCCCCCTCCTCATCATCATCACCATCAACATCATGAACATCATCATCATCATCATCACCATGAACATCACCTTCATCATCATCATCCTCACCATGAACATCACCTTCATCGTCATCATCCTCATCATCATCATCAACCTCATTCATCACCATCAACATCATGAACATCATCATCATCATCCTCACTATCAACATCATGAACATCATCATTCATCATCATCATCATCATCATCCTCATCATCCGCACCATCAATTTCATGAACATCATCATCATCGTGAACATCATCCTCACCCTCATCACCATCAACATCATCAACATCATCATCATCATCCTCATCATCATCCTCATCATCAACATCATGAACATCATCATCATCCTCCTCATCATCATCACCATAAACATCATGAACATCATCATCATCATCCTCATCATCATCACCGTCATCATCATTTATCATCATCCATCATCACCATCAACATCGTGAACATCATCATCACCATCCTCATCATCATCACCGTCAACATCATCATCATCATCCTCATCATGACCATCATGAACATCCTCATCATCCTCATCACCATCAACATCATCCTCATCATCCTCATCGTCATCAGTCATCATGCCCATCAACATCGTGAACATCATCATCATCATCCATCATCATTCATCATCACCATCAACATCGTGAAAATCATCATCATCAACATCACGAACATCATGAACATCCTCATAATCCTCATCACCATCAACATCATCCTCATCCTCATCATCATCCTCATCAGCTTCATCATCATCATCATCATCATATTCATTCATCACCATTCATCATCACCATCAACATCGTGAACATCATCATCATCGGCCTCATCATCATCACCATCAACATCATCATCATCATCCTCATCATGAACATCATGAACATCATGAACATCATCATCATCTTCATCACCATCAACATCGTGAACATCTTCATCATCACCATCAACATCATGAACATTATCATTATCATCCTCCTCATCATCAACATCAACATCATGAACATCATCATCATCATCCTCCTCATCATCATCACCATCAACATCATGAACATAATCATCATCATCACCACCATGAACATCACCTTCATCATCATCATCCTCACCATGAACATCACCTTCATCATCATCATCCTCATCATCATCATCAACCTCATTCATCGCCATTAACATCATGAACATCATCATCATCATCCTCACTATCAACATCATGAACATCATCATCATTCATCATCCTCATCATCCTCATCATCCGCACCATCAATTTCATGAATATCATCATCATCTCAGTCATCATCGTGAACATCATCCTCATCCTCATCACCATCAACATCATGAACATCATCATAATCATCCTCGTCATCAACATCATGAACATCATGAACATCCTCATCATCATCATCACCATCAACATCATGAACATCATCATCATCATCCTCATCATCATCCTCATCATCATCATTCATCATCATCCATCATCACCATCAACATCGTGAACATCATCATCACCATCCTCATCATCATCGCCGTCAACATCATCATCATCATCCTCATCATCAACATCATGAACATCATGAACATCATCATCATCCTCATCACCATCAACATCATCATGAACATCATCATCATCATCGTCCTCCTCATCATCACCATCAACATCATGAACATCATCATCGTCATCCTCATCATCAACATCATCAACATCATCAACATCATCATCGTCATCCTCATCATCAACATCATCAACATCATGAACATCCTCATCATCCTCATCAGCATCAACGTCATGAACATCATCATCATCATCATCATCAGTCATCATGCCCATCAACATCGTGAACATCATCATCATCATCCTCATCATCATCACCATCAACACCTTGAACATCATCATCATCACCATCAACATCATGAACATCATCATCATCATCATCCTCATCATCAACATCAACATCATGAACATCATCATCATCATCCTCCTCCTCATCATCACCATCAACATAATGAACATCATCATCATCATCCTCATCATGAACATCATGAACATCATGAACATCCTCATCATCCTCATCACCATCAACGTAATCAGCATCATCATCATCATCATCAGTCATCATGCCCATCAACATCGTGAACATCATCATCATCATCCTCATCATCATCACTATCAACATCATCATCATCATCCTCATCATCAACATCATCAACATCATGAACATCATCATCATCCTCATCACCATCAACATCATCATGAACATCATCATCATCCTCCTCCTCCTCATCATCACCATCAACATCATGAACATCATCATCGTCATCCTCATCGTCAACATCATCAACATCATGAACATCCTCATCATCCTCATCACCATCAACGTCATGAACATCATCATCATCATCATCATCAGTCATCATGCCCATCAACATCGTGAACATCATCATCATCATCCTCATCATGATCACCATCAACATCGTGAACATCATCATCATCACCATCAACATCATGAACATCATCATCATCCTCCTCCTCATCATCAACATCAACATCATGAACATCATCATCATCCTCATCATGATCACCATCAACATCGTGAACATCATCATCATCACCATCAACATCATGAACATCATCATCATCCTCCTCCTCATCATCAACATCAACATCATGAACATCATCATCCTCATCCTCCTCATCATCATCACCATCAACATCATGAACATCATCATCATCATCATCCTCATCATCAACATCATGAACATCATGAACATCCTCATCATCCTCATCACCATCAATCTCATCATCATCATCATCATCATCATCATCACCATCATCAGTCATCACGCCCATCAACATCACTATCAACATCATCATCATCATCATCCTCATCATCAACATCATCAACATCATGAACATCATCATCATCCTCATCACAATCAACATCATCATGAACATCATCATCATCATCACCATCAACATCATGAACATCATCATCGTCATCCTCATCATCAACATCATCAACATCATGAACATCCTCATCATCCTCATCACCATCAACATCATGAACATCATCATCGTCATCCTCATCATCAACATCATCAACATCATGAACATCCTCATCATCCTCATCACCATCAACGTCATGAACATCATCATCATCATCATCATCATCAGCCATCATGCCCATCAACATCGTGAACATCATCATCATCATCACCATCAACATCGTGAACATCATCATCATCACCATCAATATCATGAACATCATCATCATCATCATCCTCATCATCAACATCAACATCATGAACATCATCATCATCATCCTCCTCTTCATCATCACCATCAACATCATGAACATCATCATCATCATCCTCATCATCAACATCATCAACATCATGAACATCCTCATCATCCTCATCACCATCAACGTCATCATCATCATCATCAGTCATCATGCCCATCAACATCGCGAACATCATCATCATCATCCTCATCATCATCACTATCAACATCATCATCATCATCCTCATCATCAACATCATCAACATCATGATCATCATCATCATCATCATCCTCCTCCTCATCATCACCATGAACATCATGAACATCATCATCGTCATACTCATCATCAACATCATCAACATCATCAACATCCTCATCATCCTCATCACCATCAACGTCATGAACATCCTCATCCTCATCATCATCAGTCATCATGCCCATCAACATCGTGAACATCATCATCATCATCCTCATCATCATCACCATCAACATTGTGAACATCATCATCATCACCATCAACATCATGAACATCATCATCATCATCCTCCTCATCATC
This sequence comes from Pseudotsuga menziesii, assembly GCA_001517045.1. NCBI lineage: Eukaryota > Viridiplantae > Streptophyta > Pinopsida > Pinales > Pinaceae > Pseudotsuga > Pseudotsuga menziesii. The sequence goes on along the minus strand of LPNX010895479.1, from coordinate 400,360 downwards.
AACATCAACATCGTGAACATCATCATCATCATAACCATCAACATCATGCACATCATCATCATCATCCTCATCATGAACATCATGAACATCATGAACATCCTCATCATCGTCATCACCATCACCATCATCATCATCATCATCATCATCATCACCATCATCAGTCATCATGCCCATCAACATCGTGAACATCATCATCACTATCAACGTCATCATCATCATCCTCATCATGAACATCATGAACATCATGAACATCATCATCATCCTCATCACCATCGACATCATCATGAACATCATCATCATCATCCTCCTCCTCATCATCACCATCAACATCATGAACATCATCATCCTCATCCTCATCATCAACCTCATGAACATCATGAACATCCTCATCATCCTCATCACCATCAACGTCATGAACATCATCATCATCATCATCATCAGTCATCATGCCCATCAACATCGTGAACATCATCATCATCATCCTCATCATCATCACCATCAACATCATGAACATCATCATCATCATCCTCCTCATCATCATCCCCATCAACATCATGAACATCATCATCATCACCATCAACATCATGAACATCATCATCATCATCCTCCTCATCATCAACATCAACATCATGAACATCATCATCATCATCGTCCTCATCATCATCACCATCAACATCATGAACATCATCATCATCATCCTCATCATCAACATCATGAACATCATGAACATCCTCATCATCCTCATCACCATCACCATCATCATCATCATCATCATCATCATCACCATCATCGGTCATCATGTCATCAACATCGTGAACATCATCATCATCATCATCATCATCATCACTATCAACATCATCATCATCATCCTCATCATGAACATCATGAACATCATGAACATCATCATCATCCTCATCACCATCAACATCATCATGAACATCATCATCATCATCCTCCTCCTCATCATCACCATCAACATCATGGACATCATCATCGTCATCCTCATCATCAACATCATCAACATCGTCAACATCCTCATCATCCTCATCACCATCAATGTCATGAACATCATCATCATCATCATCATCATCATCATCATCATCAGTCATCATGCCCATCAACATCGTGAACATCATCATCATCATCATCCTCATCATCATCACCATCAACATCATGAACATCATCATCCTCATCCTCCTCCTCCTCCTCCTCATCCTCCTCCTCATCATCACCATCAACATCATGAACATCATCATCATCATCCTCATCATCAACATCATGAACATCATGAACATCCTCATCATCCTCATCACCATCAACGTCATGAACATCATCATCATCATCATCCTCATCATCAACATCATGAACATCATCATCATCATCCTCATCATCAACATCATGAACATCATGAACATCCTCATCATCCTCATCACCACCACCATCATCATCATCATCATCATAATCATCACCATCATCAGTCATCATGCCCATAAACATCGTGAACATCATCATCATCACTATCAACATCATCATCATCATCCTCATCATGAACATCATGAACATCATGAACATCATCATCATCCTCATCACCATCAACATCATCATGAACATCATCATCATCATCCTCCTCATCATCATCACCATCAACATCATGAACATCATTATCGTCATCCTCATCATCAACATCATGAGCATCCTCATCATCCTCATCACCATCAACGTCATGAACATCGTCATCATCATCATCATCATCATCATCAGTCATCATGCCCATCAACATCGTGAACATCATCATCATCACCATCAACATCATGAACATCATCATCATCATCCTCCTCATCATCATCATCAACATCATGAACATCATCATCATCCTCCTCCTCATCATCATCACCATCAACATCATGAAATCAAGGTTCAGGTTATTGATCGGAGCAATTGCACAATTGTTATTGCCTACACATTCGATTTGATAAATTAACCTAGAGGATGAAAATACTTCTCAAGGATTGGTATAATGCATCCCAAGTAGTGATGCATTTATTTTTGTTGATGTGTATCTATTCATCTTTGTACTTGACATAGATATCTACAAATGTTTTGTGAGACTACCACCAAGCTTGGGAAAGTCCTTGTAAATGGTTACATGGATGGAGGTGTGGCTCTTTGGTCATATCTAGGTATGCTTGGAAGTAAGTGGAGAGGTTGTGGATCCAACAATCCAAAACGTCTTTGTGCATACCACCATCATATTTAGGTATTGAAATTATGGTGTCTATATAGAAGATACAAATAGAAACCATAGGTTGAGGTTTAAGGGATTGAATGAATGCAAAAGCAAATTCTTGTACAATAATTTGTAGACTATGTTCTTCATTGTCATATTAATATTTGTTTGTAGGATCCATTAAGAGGTAAACATTGTATAAATATTAAGGGAGGAAAAGGGAAACCTTCAACTATGGATATGGTTAGGGTTCTTCGAAAGACTGTTGTTTGAGTATTGAAGAGAGTGGCATAGCCCTAGGAAAAGGAATGATATGGTAGGGGAGGGTCCATAAACCCAAAAAGGTTTGCAACACAATGAAATGATGAGTGTGCCATGGAGGCCTCCATAAATCCCTAAAATTGACTAGATTTGGGTGGACATTAAGCCTAAGAAAATAGAAGAAAAGGTGTGTTAAATGATATTCCCTTTTCTTAGAAAAAATGGATAAGTTAACTAGTTGTATAAGGTATATGGGTTAGAGGATTAACCTAAAAGAGCTTGAGGATTAACGTGCATTCATTTTCACTAGATTAATGTGTATAAGGTATATGGCCTCCATAATATTATTTCATTTATAATTAATCTCGTTTAGCCGTGCATTATTTCATTTCATTTTATTTTATAATTATTTCATTTCATTTTTTTTATGATTTACAAATCGCGCTAGCGTTTTGTAGTTATATAACGCGTACGCGATTTGCCTTCCTATCCTACATGTTCCATGACATGTCAGGCTCGGGTTGAACCATACCAAGTGCTATGTCAGTCTCGGGTTGATGTATTTTTTGGTAACATGATGTTGTTTTTGAAAACTAGGATTGCATCTTAAAGGTCCCTCATCTTCTTGCACTGACCCTTATGTCTCTTGTTTCTTATACATTTGATTGTTGTTCTTGTTATTCTCTCAGTTAAAGATCCTAAGATAATGCTATCTTGAACGATAAAAAATATAACATGGTATAAGAGCTAACCTGAGAAGAAGAGATTGTGATGTTGCGGAAGCTATGGCTTCTTACTTTTTGGGTCTCTCTCCATAATCCATCAGTAAAAGTATGCTAGGCTGACTCTCCATTAAAGGGTGCATTTTTTTGTCGAAGCGAAATTCGATTCCGAGCATTTTCAATTTTTGGTGCAGGAAATTAGGGATTTTTTCAGAAGAGGAATTTTTGAGTGAGCTCGGCATAGGATTTCTCTCCTCATCAAAATCGAAGTTTAGAGACCTGGGTCGATATTTTTGTTTGGGTGAAACTCCAAAAAAGTCAAACCCTAGTTTGACCTCGGGTTGAAAAAACCCTAAATACTAAAACCGATAAGTTTTGGTACATTCGCTATATCTCGGGATTGCAAAGGTCTGAGGGGACAAAACTTTCACAGGTCGAAGATAAATTTCTAATGTACACTATGTCCAAGTTTCAGCCTTAGATTCTCTATATTCTAGGAGATATGATTCCTCCAAGTTAGGGTTCCAGCCTCTTCCAGGATTCATCCCTAAATAGGACACCTGGGGAGAATTGCTATATCTATGGATACCAAGGTCCAAATGAAACTTATCAAGATGTTCCAGAAAGAGCACAGACTGCACTTGCTTTGGTCACTACAACAAATCTTGGAATTAGCATCCCATTTAGTGTCCCTTTTTAGTGTAATTTTTTTTACATTGAGTGGTCAAACTAGACGCTAAATGGGACGCGTCATGGAAAAAACTTAAAGCGTCCCAAAAAACATCTTTTTTTGCTTCCTAAATAGCATCCTTTATGACGTCCAAAATAGCGTCTCTTTTTTTTCTTTTAGAATAGCATCCAACTTTGCTTCCTAAACAACATCAAGGTTTGCTTCCAAAATAGCGCCCAACTTTGCTTCCTAAATAACGTCGAGGTTTGCTTCCTAAATAACGTCCTTCTTTGCTTCTTAGCGAGTGTCCGCTTTTGCTTCTTAAATGACACACCCATTAACGCCATATTTGCATCCTTAATAGCACCATGTTAGCATCCATTTTTGCTACCACTTTAGCATCCCATTTTGCACCATGTTTTACTTTCAAATATGTGCCAATTTTCGCTTCCAAATTTGCACCAATTTTTGCTTCCTTTTTTGCATCATGTTTTGCTACCAAAATGACGCCAAATATTTCTTCTATTGTTGCACCATATTTTTCTTCCTATGTAGCGCCATGTTTTGCATCCAAAGTAACGTCTTATTTTGCTACCATATCAACGCCATGTTTGGCTTCATCATTAGTGCCATGTGTTGCATCCTTTTTAATGCCTAGTTTCGCGTCTCTCATGTTTTGGTCACTAATTTAGTCATTTTTAGTATTTAACTGATATTATAATATCATTAGGGAATGGAGGAATTGAACCACCAACCTCCTGCTTGTAAGGCAGGCACTCTTCCATTGAGCTAGAACCCTTTAAGAATTTGAGAACCTAACTTATAGAGTGCTCTATAATGGTAAAAAGGATCAATACACAACTTTGAGTATCTAATGATCGAACAAGGCAATAGAGAAAGAGGATTTTGTAATACTAGAAAGGACACTCATCAACATCAGTAGTGTTGCATGTATTAGAATATGACAATGTAATAGTACCAATTTGGTTACCTAAAATCATGTAGCTTGGGCATTCTGGTTATATCAGGACCTAATAAGCCATGTGATTAGCAATACGCATTAGTGCATGCATGTGACCAGAGAAAAAAGCAATGTTCCACCAGTCTAGCTAGCAGCCAAATTATGACAGCCTGGTTATTGTTGGTCCTAGCTACATGTGATTACACACGAGATAAGTTATAACTTATCTACCAACATAGTTACCTTCATAAGATCAGTTCTAATAGAGTGGGGAAACAAGAGCGGAAACAAAGAGAGTGTTCCTTGAAACAGATTTTATATCATTGCAATGAATTGTGAATTGTCGATTCAAGCATTTAAAAGAATGAGAATTGAGAATTAACTGTAGAAATGCATCTGGGAAATTGTTATAGCTGATTTTACCACTCCAGGTGAATCACACTTTGTATGGCCTTCCCCTATCATGTTGCAGACTCCTTAGACCCCATGGACCATTTTTTGTCCTTTGATGTTTCCTTGATCATCCCTAAAAACATGTGAAAAATTCTATACGTGACTTTTAATCCCTTAATCACGTATATACGTGGGTTTGACCACTAAAACCGCGTACATCAGGATGTGTACAAAATCCAAATCCTTTTGGAGTTTTCCTTGACATGGATCCGACTCACTTGACTCCTGGCCTTCCCTATGCCTTGAGATCGCTTGGATTCGACGTTTCATTACCCCTTTGAAAAGCTATATAAGGAACTCTATGGTACATTGAAGGCATATGAGAGAATTGAGAGCAAAGAAACTATAGTCCATTGTTGCTGAAACTTATGCTTGAGTCTACATCCCTTTGTCCCTTGGAGCACTAGTGTGTTCTTCCCAAGCTTGCCTTTTGCTTGTGAGCTTGCTATCGAGAGATGGAGGATTGAGGTGGTGGAGGCCCAAGTGGAGGATTCAGTTTCTCCGGTTCGCAGACGTGCCATCAGAGGTTGTATCTATTGTAATCTCTGATTTATATTAATAGAAATATCTTTTCCTATCCAATAATGTGTGTTTGAATGAATATTTTGTCCATGGGATTATTTCAAATGCTTATACATTGTTGATTATATATGCTAGAATAGATCTAACACCATGATATATAGTATTCTTGTATTGTTTACTTGTTGTTGAGGAAGTAATTTATTAATTCAAGTTGAAGTTGGAAAGCTCAACGGGGATCTACTTCAACCATCCGAAATAAGGTACGAGGTTTGATCCTTTAGTGTTAGACATTGACTTTCTATTGCATATTGGAAAAGATTGATTTCTGGAGTCAAGCTGTCTGTTGTGGTACCCCAAGCCATAGGAATTTCTCCTCGTAACAGAATTGGCGACTCTGCTGGGGAATTCCTAGTAGTTGTCCTTTGGGGGTTGTTTTACCAGCATTCAATGAATTTGAATTGCTCTTTCTCTCTTGTTTCTGTGTCGGGTCTTGGGGCATGTATGCCTGGTAGTGTCTGATTGGTGTGATTTTTGTCTCAACTTGTATGTTTTCCTTGATTTTATGCACCTTTCTTCCTGTACGCGAGTTTTTAACTCACAATCGCGTATACATGTGGGTTCCTCTGCGATTTTCATGTATACACGCGGGTTTACTGCGAACAGTCACGTATGCCCTTAGTTTTGCCTTTTTGTGGAAGTTAAATGGTTGCTGGGTGAAGTTTGATGATTGCTGAGTCTCCTTTGGCACTGCCTGAGTCTGTTTATACCTCTGTTTCTGACCAGAAACGTTAGTTTTAGGCTAAATTTCTTTTTTAAGAAGGTTCTTGTCATGGAATTTTCAAATTTTTGTTTGGGATTAGTGCATTAGAGTTATTTTACCTTAGTGCTTTGCTTGAGTGCTGTTTGAGTGTGCTTGCATAGTCTAAGGGTCGTAGAATCATTCTTTTGCTTTTTGTATCTCATTTTATTTCAAAAAATCCAAAAACATTTGCTTATCATCATGCATTGCATTTTGCATTTTGCTGTGTACTTGTACTAGATTTGCTTTGGATTACTAGTTAGGACTTCATATAGAAAAGGTTGCAATCATCATTTGAAGAAAAAATGTGCATTTCACGTAGTAGCATACCCTGTTTTCATGGACACAATGCATTTACATTGATTGTTAGGTGTGCATTTTACTTCATGTTGTGTCATAACACCATTAGTTGCATGTCCATATCCCTATTTTGAGTAATAAAGCCAACTAAAATCAAAGCTAAATTAAAATGAACTACACTCTTTTCTTTTCTAGGGTGCACCAACAAGCTTAGGTTTTAGGTTCTTGGAATAGTTCATTGCAAGTAAATTCTCCACGACCACTAAACAACAACATGTATGTGTCTGTCCAGGTGAGTGTGTGAAATCCTTGGTATAACTAGTGTTTCTTAGGATCCTCCTCTCAAAAGGGAGTTAAGCACGAGGCAGTGTGAGCGGTTATTGATTGGGATGACCCCTAGTCATAACTGAGCAGCACTGGAGATATTTCTAGGATTGTATTCGTATCTGGGGGCTCTTTCAAGAGTTTCAGGCTTTGATACCCTGCCCATATGGTCAACCTCACCTGCGACTGTCCGCTTAAGCATTGATTATATTGAGGTGACCTTAGTGGCCTTATCTAGGATATCAAGGGGGTACTTTACAGAGGCTATTCTACGAGTGTCCTGGCCAACTTGGGGTCGGACAGCACAGTCGCTTTACGTGTTGAAGCCGAGGGCCACAATAATTGGTTACGTACCTCCGCTTGTTGTGTATGGGAGTCTCAAGCCTCTCCTAGGTGAGACATACCTGCTTCATTCGGGAGCTCACTTATCAAGCCCTTGTTTGCTTGCATTTGGCTTTAGATTTTATTAGTGATTGCTCTGTGCATGATAGCTTGCCTAGGGTTTACGTAAATAGAGAGTCTTTTCTATTTTTTGAGTCATTGTGGATTCGGGTGTGGCTCCTCGCCGTTCTCGTCGTTTAGTAGGACTTCTGCCTTCTACTTCTCCTCCTCCTTTGGGAGAGAGACCTAGACAGTCCAGGAAGACTATTTCACACATTGATTCACACACCATGGGAGACCATATGGAAAGTATTCCTGAACCACTTTCTCCCATTCGAGTGGATGATGGGGAGTTTACTCCTACCTACGATCCTTCACCCAACTTAGCTGAGTTAGGCCCCATGATTTCTGAGATAGGAACCTTTTATTATAGACCTACTCACTCTAGGGTTGATTCCCCATTGACGCATTACCGGTATGGAATTCCATAGGATGCCGAGACTCATTTTGAACCCGCAAGCACTAGCTATGGTAGTTATGGTTTGTCTTGTTTCCCCACACATGATTTGGCATTTCATGTCGAATCTGAGTTCGAGCCTAACACTATGCCTGGGGGCACTCTCATTCCTTACCATGCGGAGAGGTTTGGGAGCACTAGTCACATTGCACCTTCCATCTCGGTGGTGGAAGTTACATCACATATTCCTCCTAGGTATAGGGTTAGCGATCCTATTAGGATACCAAACCCAAGACGGGTGACGATAGGGAATAGTACGTACATTATTACTCCGGTCCCTCCGTCCTCGGTCCCTACTTCTTCAAATGTTCACCCTCCACCTTATTCACATGGTCCTTCGGGCCGAAACATTGCTACGAGTCATGTCTGTACTGCAGTTACTAGACCAGTTGTGTCTCAGCTTCATGTACCTCCCATTGTTTTAGGAGGTCATGCTCATACTTCTATAGGTCACATTCCTACTTCCAGAATGTATATTCCTACTTCTGGAACATATGTTCCTACTTACGGAGTGTCCCATGGGACATCGCATGTGATGACTTATGGACCCTATTACGGGACACAGTATGGACAAGGTTGTTCACCTTATGGGGGTGGGCATCAACAACCTAATTACTCTCCTAATTACGGCTTCGTAGCTCCTACTAGTCAAGGTCCACCACATTATGGTGCGCCCACGCCACCCTATATGGGTCATACGGGAGGAGGGCACTATGGCCAAGGCCATGGTGGTAATCAGACCTCTATGAATCAGGGAGCGGTCCATAGACCTCATCATCCTAGGCTCCCTTTCCTCGCGACGCTCAATCTTCCTGACTTGTCGAGATTAATGAATGATTCTGTAGCTCATGACCTGGCTTGGCCGGATGTCCCTACCAAGCTTCCCTCAGACATACCTAAGTTTGAGGGAAAACAGGGAGAGGATCCGAGCAAACACGTTACTATGTTTCACCTATGGTGCTCTTCGAATTCCTTACATCAGGACTCCATCCATTTAAGGCTATTTCAGCTCACCCTTATAGGTCCTGCCACGAAATGGTATATAGAGCTACCTAGGGGAGATTTCACTTTGTTCGACGACCTTGCGATGACTTTTCTTAACCACTTCCAGCTACCAGTGCGTTATGACGTTGGTACTAAACTCTTATCAACATTTCAGCAAGGTAAAGCCAAACATATCTCTGATCATATTCAAGAGTGGCGTAGATGGAAGAGGTTAATTAAATCCTTTATACCGCTGGATTTCCTCCTCGAGTGGTTCCTCAAGTCATTATTGTCATATATAGCGAAGGATGTTTCTACATCCGTAGTGTAGAATGAGAAACAAGCGATTTTTAGGGCGCCGGAACTGGACTTGATTTATGCTCAATTTAGTTTGTTATATGAGATTATTCCCAATGCCCCGCATTCCAATTTTGACCCCATAGTCAAACCTGGACCACATGCCGATGGCATTGTGGGTTGTGCAAGTGTGAAACCTATGGATTCGGTTGCAAAACAAGTTAGTCAATTGTCAATCAACCAATCTGTTTTGGGACAAGCTACGGCTTCGTCTCGACCCGCCCAAACGGTGAGTGTACTTTTAGTGCAATCGTCAGACCAGAAGGGTAACCAGCAGCCCAGACATAATAGAAAAAAGGGTAAAAATAATCGTAAGGGTGGGAATAAGAATGAGAATGCTAATAGTAATGACAAGAACGACATGAATGCTGGGGGGGACAAGCAAGCTAAATGCAAGGTTAAGTTGCCTTGCAAGTTATGTAAGGATGATCACCTCACTTACTTGTGCCCTCGTATTGAGGAAGCCTTGAGATTCTTGGCACAGGGCCCAGCTGTGCTAACTAACCCTTTACCGCACAATCAAAATATGAACTTGAGGTCCCATGAACAGTCTGGTGGTGATCAAGATCCGCCGGAGGGTAGTGGTCATGGTTGCATTAACATGGTGCGTGCTGCGAAAGTTGTGACCCTTGCGAAAGACTATGGTTCGTCACAACCCAGCCCAGGAAAAGAGCCTGATCCACCAAGGTCCCCTTTGCTTATTGAGAAACCTATGGATAAACCTGAGACTGCACCTTGCATTCCTAAGGGAGTCCTTAAGCATTCGGGGAATAATCCAAATTCCTGAGCCACCCAAAACTATTCAGTTGTCGAGGATTTGGGCCACACTCCTTGTGCGATGTCTACATTGAAAGTGCTTCAGAGTTGTCCTTCACAAAGGAAGGCATTGCTTTCTGCCCTTGGTGTGAATGATGGTGATTCTTCCTCTGTGATTAAATTTGAAACCGCAGGACTTTATCCTCGCTTTCCTTACTATGTGTCTCTTTTGATTCACGTAGAATGTCTTAATATGACCGTCAAGCGCACTGTGATTGACGAAGGCGCTGCTGCTTCTGTGATGTCTTTATCATGTTGGAAGGGTCTGGGTTCCCCTAAGCTGTCTAAATTAGTGACCATGTTAACTGCATTCGATGAGAGATCTTTTAAACCGCACGGCATTCTTCCTTCCCTTAAAGTCTGTTTGGGAGGGAAGACTGTTGTGATAGAGTTCGAGGTGGTTGATGCGCCCCTTGACTACAATATCTTGCTGGGTAGGAACTGGATGTACAGTATGCAAGCCATTGCTTCTTCCCTGTTCCGTGTTGTGTGCTTTCCACATAACGGGAAGATCGTAACGATTGATCAAATGACATTCAAGAATCCGTCTGTTACCGCATCTTTGGGTGCTTCGATATCGATCGTTGAACACTCTCAGCCGGCAACTGGGAGTGTGGGTGTAGGCACGTATCCATCCCTCATGGGAAGCTTTAGTTGTTTTACACCGATCTTTATGATAGGGTCTAGTTCCGATGAGGCTTCGACATCTACAAGATCTGTGTCTTTTTGCACGAGTCATATGGAAGATCCTTGGATTCTTCCTACACTGAGTACTCCGAGTGAGCCCATCGTGACGGACATGCTGTTGCCTGCAACTATGATAGCTTATCAAGTTAATCTCAAGTGTGTTGCAGAGCCTAGTCCTTCCTCTTCGTGGACAGAGGAGGAGGACCCTTATGTGCTGCGGACATGGGCAGTGTAGTCTTCTCATGCGCATGACTACCTTGATACAGTTTTCCCTTCATATGAAGCAATTATTGAGGCTATGCCGGGAGTTGAGCCACGATGGGAGGAACTCCATCATAGATCGTACTTTCTTCCCGAGCTTGACCACTTGGAGCGTGAGGATTTTAGGGTGGTTCTTAGTCAAAGAGTTGGTAGTCCTATGCTTCCATTAAGCTCTCCTGGTCAGATGGCTAATGGAAACATGGCTAACATATCTTCAATGATTCCTATCAACATCTCTCACGATCCTGGCACGATAGATAATGTCTATATTGGGGCAGAATGTTCCCATGCTAAGATTCTTGAATACACCGAGATATTTAAGGAATTCCGTGATATTTTTGCTTGGTCTTACAATGAGATGCCAGGTATTGACCCTTGTATTGTCTAGCATGAGATTAAGACTTACCCCAACACTAATCCTGTTCGACAACGTTTGCGTGCGGTGAATCCTAGGAAAGCACCCGCGATTAAGGAAGAGATAGAGAAGCTGTTGAAAGCCAGTTTCATCTATCCCATTCCCTTGATGGAGTGGGTTTCAAACCCCATTCCAGTGGATAAGAAATAGGGAGCAATCCGAATATGTACTGATTTCCACGATTTGAATCGTGTGTGTCCTAAGGAAAATTTCCCCACACCATTTATTGATCAAATTTTGGATGAGTGTGCAGGTAGCGAGGTTTTTTCCTTCATGGACAGCTTTTCTGGATATAATCAGATACAGATTAAACCTAAGGACCAACATAAGACTGCATTTATGTGTCCTTGGGGAACTTTTGCATATCGAAAAATGCCTTTTGGCCTTAAAAACACTGTAGCTACATTTCAGCGAGTAATGACCTTGATCTTCCACGATCTCAAGTCAATTATCGAAGTATTTTTGGATGACCTTGCTGCTCATTCTTGTATGAGAATGCGTCATCCCTATCACTTGAGATTGGTATTCGAAAGATGTGGGCACTATTCAGTTAGATTAAATCCTCATAAGTGCATCTTTTGTGTGAAGTTAGGTCGTTTTTTAGGATTCATCATTTCCAAAGAAGGTATACGAGTCAACCCTTTGAAGGTTGAGCCAATACTTCAGTTGTCTCCCCCGAAGAATATTCATCATCTTCAATGTTTGCAAGGCATGGCAAACTTCTTACGAAGATTTGTTGTCAACTTTGCCAATTTGACTAAAGGTTTCATGTGTCTATTGAAGAAGAACACTTCCTTTTGTTGGGATGAGTGAGCCCATGAGTCCTTTGATGCACTCAAGCGAGCCCTAGCATCGGCCCCAGTGATTAGTCCCCCGAACTATATCCGTGATTTCCTACTTTATGTGGCCACGTCCATGGAGATGATTGGTATGGTTTTGGTTCAAGAGGATGAGGAGCTCCAAGAGCATGTCATATATTATTTGAGCCAAAACCTTATTGACGTAGAGATTCGTTATTCTCATCTTGAGAAGCTTGCTTTAGCTACCGTACATGCGGTTCAGCGGTTGAGACATTATATTCTCCTTCGCCAGACCTTGGTTGTAGCCCATGTCAATCCGTTTCAATTCATCCTGACCCAAAGGATGATTGGGGAAAAATATAATAAATGGATTGTCATTCTGCAAGAATTCGATCTCGAATTTGTTTCTGCAAAATCGAAGAAGTCTTTAATTTTTGCAGAGCTTATATCGGATTTTCCGAGCGAGGCTGAGGAGTTGGTTTGTGAAGATACGTTTGTTGATGAACACATCTTCTTAATCTCAACTTTAGACCCATGGTATGGGGATATCATAATATATTTACAAACATTGAAGACCCCTACTCACCTCTCATGAGATGAACGACAACGATTACGTCACGTCTTTAAGAACTACCTCATAGTGGATAACACTTTGTACCACCGTGGGGTAGATTCCATTTTACAATGTTGTTTAACTCATGAAGAGGCTGAGGTCATGTTGAATGATTGCCATGGAGGGGCGTGTGGTGGTCATTTATCTAGGATTTCTACAGCTCAAAATATCTTAGGAGCAGGTTATTTCTGGCCATCAATCTTTAAGGATTGTGCTGATGCGGTTAAGAGGTGCCACCCTTGCTAGGTGTTCACACGTAATATGTGCTCGAAACTTGCCCCATTACATCCCATTATCACCACTGGTCCCTTCACTAAGTGGGGGCTCTATTTTATGGATTGCAACCTAGCTTCGGCTGGGGGGCACTATCATATTATAGTGGATGCTGATTACTTCATGAAATGGGATGAGGCTATGCCTACAATAAAATCTGACAGTGAGACAACCGCTCACTTTGTATTCAACCAAAATATTACTCGGTTCGGGATTCCGAAAGAGCTTGTCACTGACCATGGCTCACACTTTCCGAACCGTATGATAGAAGAGTTGGCATCAAAGTTAGGGTATAAGCAAGAGCATTCCTCTTCTTACTACCCTCAAGCGAATGGATAGGTAGAAGTAGTGAATAAATCACTCAAATCCATTCTCCAACGAACTATCACACAAAGCAAGAATAATTGGCACATCATGTTATATCCTACTTTGTGGGCATATCGAACCACTGTTAAGACTGCCATTGGTTTTTCTCCATATCAACTTGTACATGGAGTGGAGTCGATATTGTCGGTTGAATGTGAGATTCCTTCTTTGAAGCTAGCTGTAGAACTCTTACCAGACACTTCACCCATTGGAGGAGCGTTTGGTCCACCTTGAGCAACTTGATGAGCAGCGTCGGGATGCCTTGGTGGCTTTAGAAGTCAATAAACGTCGCGTAAAGGTCTAGTAAGATAAGTCTATCTATCCAAGGTGGTTTAGTGAGGGAGACTTGGTCCTTTTGTGGGATCAACCGAAAAAACCCTTGGGGGCAGGGAAATTTAATCCTATGTGGAGGGGTCCTTATGTGGTCAAGCATGTGTTCGAGAAGGGTGTGTATGAGTTAGTGGATTACGAGGGAACAACCTTGGCAGAGCCTAGAAATGGGCTCTATCTCAAGAGATACTATACATGATTTTCAGCCAAGGCTGCTTATTGTATATTAGTGTACAGTTTTGCATAGTTAGGTCTTTTTCTTATCGTGATCGGGTTTGTGATTAGTTTCCGTTTCTTTTGGAAGATGTCAATGGAATCTTCCACCTGCATAGGATTCATGGATGTTGCAAGCCGTCACACTCAACACTCAACCTCTTCTGCTTGGGTGATTTATACTCCTATGGGTCAGGTACTGTCTTTAGGAGGCGTATTTCTGCGGCCATCTTCCAACAATGTTGTTGAATATAGTGCCGTTATTGAGTTTCTACGAGATTCCATTTCACATGGCGTTCTCTCTCTTGAGGTACATCTTGATTCGGAGTTAGTAGTGTCACAGCTTAATGGTTTGTACCATGTTAGAGATCTGGCGTTATTGAGAAGATTCTTATGTGTGAGATTGTTAGAACAACAATTTGACAATATAACATATATACACATTCCAAGAAGTAATAATCAAGTTGCTGACTCATATGCTAACTACGTGTTAGATTGGAATTTGTTTCATTCACATTAAATTCATCACAAACACAATTTTTACACATGTAAATAAATAAACCGATCACCATAAAAAATTTTATATAAAAGTCAAAATGTGATAATACATAGTGTCATGATACAAAATTGGGGCTCTCGATCCACCACATATAATACACGGTAGTAAAAAATGTATACACTCCCATGTGTATAATCCTGTGGAGGAGGAGGAGGGTTGTGATCATGGAAGGTCACTATGGCTCTCGCTAGCCGTCGGAACAATCACGCCCATGCTCATGGTACACCCACCACCTACCACTGCCTAGCCTCAGGAAAGTCCTCGACTTGCGCCATGGGAACCCTATGTGTCAGCCTGACAAAATTGGTATGAATGCTCTGTAGCATCTGCTCCACATCCACACCCGTGATATCATCTCCTCTTCCCCTCCGTCTATGACTAGGGAAGCCTTCTGGCCACCGTGGTTCCACATCTGCACACAAATGGTAGATGTCACTATGTATTATCATGCAAAAATATGTCTTTTTGATTCCATATAATCAAGAAAACACAAAAAATTAAATAACTCATAAAATTTAAAAAAAAAGAGAGAGGGTCGAGATTCATTACCTATATTTCCATATGCCGATCCTGGTGGTAGCGGCATGTCCAGGTCCCCCCGAAAATCTATCCCCGCATAGAAGTAGTCATCGATGGAAACTATTTGTCATCACCACCATGGAAAGAAATCAGCTGGATAGGGGTTGGCCACCCTACCACCACCCAATCTGCGCATCACATCTGCCCAGCGCCATTGGGCTGGATCTCGAACCCCATGAAGAGGAACGTCCACTCTGGGGATCAATCCTGGAACACGCTCGAAGAAAAATGTGCTCAGTATACTGCTAATCCCGAAGTTCTGCACTTTACCTTCCTTACACTCACTAAGATGATGTTTCATGTTGCTCAGTAGTGTAGTGCTCCAGCCATAAATCGTGGGTCTCATGCACTCCATTGCACAGAACATCAGAGGCCACGAGGCCTGGTGGAGTAATGCCAAGCCTGCTATCCTGCCCAATGTCAATAATATGGTCTTTAGGCCCAACACCTATATAGCATTGGTAGGGACCTGACTCCCCACCTTCTCTATGTCTGGATAGTAGTACACCGCAATGTACTCGTCGATAGTCAAGCCACCTCCTGGCCCACCATGAGAATGAAGGTTCACTACTTCCCCTCATCTAGAAAGCCCTGTAATGAAGTATATGTCCTTCACCTCTATAGTGAGGGACATCCCATCTATCTGGAAGGACTCAGAGTCTGGATCCCAGTAATCCACCAGCATCTATAATAGTCTTGGTTTGGACCTCAAACCACCAAGACACCAAAACTTGTAGAGTCCGCGTGCACGTAGAGCTTGTTGAGCCATTAGATCAGCCCTTATTGCTTCCTCTACTTCACCATGTTCACGCTGTCTCCACTCTAGGACCATCCTGCATAAGAAATTGCAAATTTTCCCATTAGATTATTGAAAAAACCTTATGCACGGTCTCATACACGACTGTTTTCAAAACAGCCGCATATGTACGCGGGTTTGGGAGCATTTCCCGCGTATATCCATCCCTATACGCAAAAAAACCCTCGATTTTCGTGTGGGCCGTAGTCCCCATTTTAGTTTGGCCTATAAATCTTAATTGACCATGGAATTTCATAAAAATTGCATCAAAATGAAAGAGAAGAGCATGGGTAAATACCTAGAAGAAACGATAGTGGATTCCGCCAGCTGGATCTCCTGGAATTCACTGTGGAAAATCTGAGCTCAAATGGGTAAAAGTTTCAAATGTTTTATAATATTTTGAATTGTTTACTATTTATAGAAAATTTTCAAATATTTGAAAATTTTTACCCCCTTTCCTATAGTTTCGACATTTTCTAACCATTTTGGACCGTTTTTGACAAAATTCATGTTATAGAGGACCTTTTTCAGTGCCGTTTCAGCCGTTGGATTGACTTGTTCATGCCGATCTCAGGTATCATGTTTAAACTAGCATATAGGTTAGGTTTCATCACCATTTTCATTTTGCATGAACTTATGACCATCTCATCATGACCTTAGGTACAAACCCACTCTATTATGTCACGGAACCTTCTTGCTGCTTTAGAAGTGGCATGATATGAGTGGTAGAGCTTCACCTTACATGGGTGCCCTAGTTAGCGCCTTATTTGCATTTGGTGCCCATGCTAACGTTTTCTCCTTTAGGGTGTGGTAGTCCGTTGTATAGTACTGCCGTGACATTTCGCAAGAACCTCATACTCCTCTTGATATTTTCCTGGCCTATTTCCCTCAGGACTCCCTCATGTCAAGTTGTGAATGCATTATCATGAGCTTTGCCTACCTTATTGAGCTTTATGTAAGCTCCCCTGAAATTGGTTTTTATCCATATAGCCCGAGCTTGTCTCATGTCTAGCCATGCAGAGCCATCTTTTATATCCTTCACAGCTTGTTTCCCTTTTTACCGGGAGGGGATTTTCCCCCGAGTGTCGATATCCTACACATATATCCTTGCATTGAGCATAGGTATGTTCCACTACTTGGAACTAGTTTGTTTTCCCTTATGACACTCGTCTCCTCCTAGTTTGTAACTATAAAGCAATTTTATTCTTTTTCAAGCTTTTTAAATAACTGAAAAAGTCCAAAAAAATCAAAAAACCAAAAATCGGGACAAGGAAAGATGTTATCTTTGGCAGCTGTCGAGTCATGTCACCTTCGAACAGAGCACTGTATATCACATCCATTGGTTGGGTTATAGTTTGACTTTAGGAGTTGTACTTGTTTATCTGAGTTTATCTCCACCGATTGGTTAAGCTTCCAGTCCCTATGGAGCCTCTGTCGATGCCTCTTGTGTCGCAGAGATGTCCTAGTTTGTATATCGAGTCTATGCTGCCTTCATTCGGTCACCATACGTCGTTATGCTCTTGTTCGAAGAAAGTTGAAGCCTGAGTCAGCCATTCCTCAGTTATCTTGACTTTGCATGTCGGCCATTCCCAGTACAGTTACTGGTTCGTGTACCTTATGATCAAGTCCTTCCACATTATACAGCTTTGTTGAGTACCTCGTGTTGGATGATGGGGGATGCCTTAATGCCCTCCTTCCAGTGGATTTCATCTCATCAACTTCAGATCATTTATTTTGGGATTGGAATATAGAGTCATTTTGAGTGCCCCGAGACTTGCAGTCATCAGTGGCAGGTTCTCTCGCCATCGACAGTATTTGGGAATACATCAATGTCCCCTTATAGATGGATCTTCTCAAGTGTTCGACCTCAACACATTTATTCACACTTTTTAGTTTTCACTCTAGTACCTTGATTCCCATTTTCATTATCGGTGGGTGATCTCGCGTCTATTAACGGTATACATTAATGACCGGTAATCAGACGATGGACTACTATGTTTGACCTCGACACCTCTATTCGCATAGTAGGACATGTACTCGTATCGGTGTGTGTAGAATACTTTCCAGATTGGTGGCATCTCTTATATGCTACCTCCTTGATCATGCCATTGTTCATGAGATTTCAGCTCTCGTGACTGGATTCTAGTATATGTCAGACATTTCCAGCCATTATGGAGATCTTGATCTGTTATATATCTTCAGCCATTATGGAGATCTTGCTCTGTTATATATATTCATCCATTATGGAGATCATGGTCCTTTGTATATATTCATCATGGAGATTCTGATCTATGTATATTGTACGTGGCGATGACCACTTATGTGATATCTTGTATCATGGCTATTCATGGCCATTATACTCTTATGTATCTGGGACTGCTATATGTATTTGCAGTTATATGCAGAGTTGTATTATTGTACTATGTTGATTGGGTGGCTGGTCTTCCACTTGGGATTCTTCATCACTCCACTTTTGGGATGGACTTATAATGTATTTCGGCCATCGTATGACCCCTCTAACCTCACACATTAGGGGGCATCTGTTATAGATAATTTTACCACTCCAGGTGAATCACACTTCGTCTGGCCTTCCCCTATCCCACTGCAGACTCCTTAGACCCCATGGACCATTTTTTGTCCTTTGATGTTTCCTTGATCATCCCTAAAAGCATGCAAAAAATTCTATACGTGACTTTTAATCCCTTAATCGCGTATATATGCGGGTTTGACCACTAAAACCGCGTACATCGGGATGTGTACAAAATCCAAATCCTTTTGGAGTTTTCCTTGACATGGATCCGACTCAATTGACTCCTGGCATTCCCTATGCCTTTCATTACCCCTTTGAAAAGATATATAATGAACTCTATGGTACATTGAAGGCATATGAGAGAATTGAGAGCAAAGAAACTATAGTCCATTGTTGCCAGAACTTATGCTTGAGTCCGCATCCCTTTGTCCCTTGGAGCACTAGTGTGTTCTTCCCAAGATTTCCTTTTTCTTGTGAGCTTGCTATCGAGAGATGGAGGATTGAGGTGGTGGAGGCCCAAGTGGGGGATTCAGTTTCTTCGGTTCGCAGATGTGCCGTCAGAGGTTGTATCTATTGTAATATCTTATTTATATTAATAGAAATATCTTTTCCTGTCCAATAATGTGTGTTTGAATGAATATTTTATCCATGGGATTATTTCAAATGCTTATACATTGTTGATTATATATGCTAGAATAGATCTAACACCATGATATATAGTATGCTTGTATTGTTTACTTGTTGTTGAGGAAGTAATTTATCAATTCAAGCTGAAGTTGGAAAGCTCAATGGGGATCTACTTCAACTGTCCGGAATAAGGTACGAGGTCTGATCCTTTAGTGTTAGACATTTACTTTCTATTGCATATTGGAAAAGATTGATTTCTGGAGTCAAGTTGTTTGTTGTGGTACCCCAAGCCATAGGAATTTAACTCTCCATAATAGAAATAGCATGAGTGCTATAAGGAAACTTAATTCCAATGTATTTAAAGATTTGTAAGGTGCAGAAGGAATAGACCACTCACTAAATAAGTGGGGGGTGGGGGTTGAAGGTATTATGGAAGGAATTTTCAGTGGAAACAAGATACATTGAGAATCTACAATATCTTCCTGAACATAAAAAATGGTGAGTACAAAAGAGTAATGTGGATGAACTACATCAAGTGTATAATGGTACTCATTATGATGAAGGGGTCAAAGGGATCAAAAAGAAAGTTTAGAGAAAAGACTAGTACCATTTCTAAAATACTGGACATTCCAAGAACTCCCTAGGAACGGTTTGTTGGCGTCCATTTCTTGTCATTTTCTAGGAACTTTTCCAGGTTGTGTCCTTCAGGAGATGGGTCATTCCCATAAAACAAATGCAATAACAATCATTTCATCCTGTAGAGCATATTGTATGCCCTCATTTGGATATAAAGGAAATGAGCGTAAAGTTTAAGAAAAACCAACAAGAAGCTTAGGTTGGTCTGACCTAATATATTGCTAGTAATCAAATACATAACATAAGTCAACTATGATAATTCATCTAGTTATCAGTGAGAAGCTAAAGCTACCAGGATATAGATAGATATATGTACATATATGAGAACAAATTGGATACAATATGGTTGGATATGCATATATAAAAATACATGTAAAATATGTGTGAGCATGTAAAATACATGTATTTCCTAATATTTGTAGAGTTTTAACAAAGTATTTCCCTTGGCTTAATGTATTTCCTAATAAAATGCTCTACAAAAATAGATATTGACCCATTTTCCATTTTTCATATGGCATAGAGTTCCTATTCAAAATGTTCTTAAGCTCACAGCTGGGCCCAATGGAAGGGTGCTATCCTCAGTGGGGGTTATTGAATAGTTAAAAAATGTATAGCTGTGTTTTTTTCAAAATAAGGCCCAAATACGTACAACTGACAAATTTTTTCATAATTTCATATAAACTAAATGTGTACCTCGTGAATATGAGATCACTTTTGAAAAATCCTATCCTCATGTTCCAACAGTCTGAATAAAATGCTCCACCATATCCAATATTACCTGCATGATAAAATGTTCCACATTTTAGTGTGATATTAGATTAGCTGGAATTGCTAGCTGTATCCAAACCAGTTAACACCCTTTCATTCAATGTTCAGTAATTTCAGACACAGGAGACGTCCTATAGCCTTTATAAAAATCCATGTGCATTTGAAATTTCAGAAAGAGAAAACATTATACAGCTTTAATGCCAGCAATTGGATAAAGATGGTCAAGATGAACTCGGTATCATTTCCATCAATCTGGGGACATGAGATCTTGCGATTCAAGTGATAATTAAAATTTCAAAGGCCACACAACTTCAAATTGCAATATTTAGAAGACCAAAGTGAAAATATCACAATATCTAGTAACATATAGTGAAGTCCTTCGGTCAACATAATATTTAACAACAAAAATTATATAATAAATGCAATCAATGTCATAATACCTCGCCTGCATCTGTCAAATAGCCACCCATTGCACTGAATTCTTTCTTGTGTGCAGCCATGAGAAAATTAATTGCACCCTGTAAAATAGAAAATAGGCACCAACAAATTATCTTCCAGGAGAATATTGTCATAGAACCAAAACAGAGAATGTGAGCTGTAAAAACAAATCTATAATAAACTGTCTACACACTAGATATAATCATGCTTAGAAGTTAGGACAACAATCAGCTTGGACATAAAAATATTCCAAGCGTTTCAATTGAAATGAATTTCAGAACATAATGTAAATTTAGATAATATTTATTCAGCGACTATTTAAAGAATTCAAATAGAATATAGGTGTAACATCTCTACATACAAACCTCATGAATTTCCAGTGTAGGCATGTGTGGAAGGAAATCATTGCCAACAAAGAAACAAATGAAGACAAAATCATCCACAACCCATTCAAAATCAATCTCCATTGGAGGTTTTGGAATCTTCATATCATACTCTAAATATTCACGTAAAACCTAGATGTTGATGAACTGCCAGATATTTGAGATCTCAGAAACAAGTTAGATGTAAAAATAATAGTAAAACATCCATATGATCTATAATAATCTTGAAACTTGCTTTAATTATCATGACCTAAATGGGACCGTTATTAGTATTAATGAAACCACACAACATTAACAAAAAGAAAAAACCTCCAAGCATGCATAACCAAAATCCTAACATAAAAAATTATACCTATATCTGACTTACATGATAAGGATTTTTAGGATTAACATTCAGTTCACCACCTTTCTCATCAAAATCTCCTTGCTTTCTTTTTGGTTGTCCTTCACATGCATTTGCAAAATGACCAACCTCACCACAAAGGAAGCATTTGTCTTGTTGTCTAGGCATAACCACAATCTGCACAATTACATATATAAGGAAAGAGGCAATGTTATCATATTCCTCTCACTATTTTCAAAGACTATAGTAAAAGAGATGACAATGCGATCTGAATGCATTTCAGTCATACAAACCTATCAAGCAATTTAAAATTTTCATCTTGAACAAAGGATGAGCGTTAATTTCTATTTCTCATAAAGGACAAACTGTTAAAAGAGAGTTTCTACTTTTGTGGGGATGATTTTGTCATTGACCATGCTTGGATATAGTGCATGTGTAGCATTTCTAAGGATAACTCCTACCCTCATTGGTTTTTGGTATTTGTCTCCCGGTAACACTCAAGAGTAAAGCCTAGAAATGGGGTTAAGTATTGAAATTTGAACATAGATGAGTATAACAGTTCAGGAGTTTATTGGGTTAACGTTCAAACATTTATTGGGTTTGGTGAAGGTCATCAACATATAAAACATATATAGAGATCAATAAGAGTGATATAAATTTGAAAGTACTTCCCATGAGTTCGAAGATAGGACTACTAGAACCTCTTCCCAATACAAAGATGCAATAATTATTTCTGAGAGTTTGACAATGTATGAACCATTGCCGCTTCAAGGAAATGTGATCTAAGAGAATGGGTGGATGTTACAATATGTAATGCCCAAAAGTGCAATAAAAAAAACAGATAGCGATAAAAATGTACTCATTAAATCCTTAAAAGCAAAACCTAGTGGCTGCTTGTGCATGCCAATGCATCATGACCCATATCAAATGAAAATAAGGACCTTGATCTTGATTCGAAGCAAATAATCATGAGATTGAACTACTACACAATGGTGAAGAATAGCAATAGTTCTATTACACTATGTTCTCTATAAATCAGGAGCACTAACCTCTCGCAAAATTGAGAAGTGCACCTCATGAGTAGACAATGCTAACATGATTAGATCAGCATCCTACAGCCATTGGGACAAAGGCATTTACCAACAACAATATTTGAATATCAGGAGTGATTATAATTTCCTTTTCCTTGAACAATGAAGCACTTACCATCCCATATAAGCAATGTCTTGTATTGGGATGAAAGCCTGCAAGATTTCTTTGCAGATGAATATACGTCATGATTTTGTGCTCGCCTTCACTGGAACACTTGCATCAGAGAGAATGAGCTTCAAAATTGCAATCAAACACAACTAAAATACATGTAACAAGAAGGAGAAAAAGGAGAGACCAAAACATAATCCAACAAAAAAGAGCATATATCTGGAATAGAAGGCAAGAAAAGCATCAGCCATTAGTTTTTTTTTAAAATTTCTATTTTCATGTTGATATGGTGCAGCAGCAAAAATGTGATCAGGGCATACCTTGATATTTTGCTAGCCAGGATCATAGTTTAATTTCATGTGTATGTAATATTGAAGAGAAATTGACAGTGTCGCCATAAATTTTGTCCGAGGAATAATTATATTTGAGTCACATGCTTCAGAATTCACTTTAGGAGCTAAAACCCTACCTTCTTCCTCAACTGTTTTCTTAATCTTTCCTCTTCAACCGCCTGACAAGTGCATGCAAAAACATTAAACCTCATTCTCGGCTTGAAAGTATGTTTTTTTGTGTTTATAAACATCTTCTCTTTTGAATATTATTATCATTTTTCCTAACACTCACCAAATCAGCTGCATCTTTGGCTGCCCTGAAACGACGGGAACGCTGCTGGTTCATCTTAGCTCTTGGTGCAACACCATCTATAACAGGTGAAATTTGAATAAGATTCTCTATGCTACCAATAAAATTCCACATAGGAACATAAAAGAGTAAAAGAAGTAATCAAACAATTCAAACCTATCTGATTTTGGAAATATAGGTTGGCAAGAGTTGTCATTGATGTCAAGAAGAGTTCCGTAATGACCAAGGACTAACCAAGACATTATGGCAAGGCAAAACTCAGTAAAAGTCAAAGGAAGTCAAAGGAAGCAATGACATATGTGATGATGTGGCATGTGTTATGAGGCTTAAAACACTTGTGATGGTGTCCTGGAGTCATCAGGTAGTCATGGTTGCAATTTGGCATCATTCTGGTAAGTTATGACAATTTTGTGCAAAACTGGAAAATGACCAAGTATAGGAAATTTAGTAAAAACTACCATATAGAAATGCCCGCCATAATTTGTAGGAGAATGAAAATGCCTGCCCCTCATGGTCATCCAGAATTATTTTTAGTTTTATACCTAAAAATGGTCTCATTTTTCATTGATCATGTCTGAGGAAAATGTTATAGGCCTGCAAAAACAAGGTTTCAGGTTGTTTTGCACTATTTTTATACTAGCAAAAATTGCATAAAGTGCCTCAGGGAAATGCCTGCCATTTTCTCTAGGAAGATGATAAAACTAAAATGAAAGAATAATGTTGAATATGGCTGATAATTTCACCTGAACATAGTTTCATATTGTTTTAAAAATGTGTGAGGAGAAAAATACATAATTTCCAAAACAGGGTTAAAACCAGTTTTACTGCCTTTTTGTATGAAAATAAGAAAAAATGGCTCCAGAAAAATGCCCACCATTTCCTGTAGGAGAAATACTAAATTGTTTTGAAGACATGGGGATCTATTATGTTTTATGTTGCATCCATACATGGATTAATATCTCTCAAAGAGTCCTTGAGGAAAAAGATATCAACTTGCCAAAACGCCTCCTGGCACAGTAAAAAACCAGAGTTTGTCAAAACTGTCGTAGTGTTGAAAAACAGTGATGAAAATCCATTTTTAAATGCCCGCCATAAATTGTATGTAGAAGGAAATTCCTGCACAAGATGATCAAAATATAGCATGGTATTTTTTCTATCTAACCATGTCTCCAGTTTGTCTTGGAAGAAGCTGAGGAGGTAAATATTAAATTGTCAAAAGTGCTTCCCAGTCAGATTTGCACTGTTTCAGGAAAATGCCTACCATGACTCAGAATTTGATACTGACAACGACAATGGGAAAATCTGCTCTGGATGATAGACCATCTACAGAAACATTGTTGTCTACATTTAATTGATGTTTTTCTTGATCATAGTCTAAGACAATGCGATCTGTGAGTCTGGGCAAGTCTTAAAACTCAGCAATAATCCTTAGTCTTATTGGTTGAAAAAATTCTCCTCTTCAAGACTCCAACTCCTAGTCAACATTCTGCCACATGAAATACTTTAGGGAAGTTCTACTGTTAATCATCTATTTGCAAAGGCAACTGAATGCTATTGGAACTTGAGGCTCTAACTTGATCTCTTTGTATATAGAATGTTTCAAAATCTAGGAAGAAACAATAATGTTACTATACAAGTACAGTTGGTTTCTCTAATTTTACCAGGTCATTCCTAATCCTTGACTTAAATGGAAAGTCACCTGATCCAAGAAAATAGGTATGGTTTCTGAAACAGATATGGGTATTAGAAATGCCACTCAATTTTTTTGCAAATGTGGAAACTACATTATTGTTCTATTTATGTAAAGAATTTAAATATTCATCGATATTATGCAAAAAATTATGCTAGTTTTGCATTAACACCATATCCATTATTTTTCCTATTTTTACCAAGTTTATATATATATATAAGCTGCTTTTTTTTCTCCCTTTCTACTTTATACTTGTGGGTATGTCCCATGCCACTTAGGATAATAATTGAAATTTTTGTTTGAGTTGAAAATACCCATTCCATGTTGCCGGGATACATCCCAAAAATGTTGCCCAAAGTTTCTATATAGGAAACGGCTGGGAAGTGTTTCCAAATCATTCTTGAAGAGCTCTGTACTAATTTCCATATCTCAAATGTTTTGGGTTTGGAAACATGGGAGAGGGTTCAGGTTTAGGTGACAATGCTTCGATGTTGACAATTTGATGACCATTTCTTGGAGAACTTCTCAAAAGCAAAGTTAATTATGTATCTTAAGCTCTTAGGACAAGTTTATTATCAATTTGTACTTAACATTCAAAATATGATCCGACTACTATTCAAGCAAACCTGTTTTTCGAAAACCTAGATAATGATGTACCACCGTGAAAACCATCAAATTTGTGAAAGAATGGTGCATAATATAGAACCTGATCTAGGTTATCCTGGTAAAGTTACTCCTAAAGGAAATACCAAAAGTATGGGAATATTCTTATGAAAGTATGAGAATAGCCTTAGAAATGGCAATGGAAAGCAACATTAAGCCTCAAGGAAGTAAAAACAAGGTATTTAATCAAAGTACAACTTCTATCAGAAAATGAAGATAATGTCACATATGGCATATGTTGAAATAGCCAGAAAAAATTGTTAACAAATTAAGTACCTAAAGTGAAATGATTGTAAACATATGCAAGCAACAATGTTCTCAAGCTAAACAAAACATGTTTTTATCAAATTTACCTGTCCGGAGTTACCTCAGAAAATTATCTTGGACACCATGAAATAATCAAATTGCTTACACAAATCAACGAACATTCATACTCAACTCCATTGGCAATAAATCCTGTGTCAATGCACCTGGATATCAAGCATTAACTTTAGAGGATTAAATATTTGACTGATAAACCAACAAACAAATTCTATAACCAAATGTGCTATTTCCTCAATATCAATGATCGAGACATGCCCTTTTACATCTACCTAAGATCAAGAACTGACATATCTCTAGGAACAAGCATTCAGACCTAAACAAATGTAAGGATGTACCATAATCTTTGGTGTACAATACAGATTGTTAAACAATAATATTAGAGGCCTCTATCACCGACTTCGATTGGACATAAGCTAAATGATTCTATTTTCAACCAACCTTTACATACAAATCCTAGAGGAACTGAGTGTTGCATGCCATAATTATGCTTCCACATTTTGCAAACATGTCTATTAGGGCATTCACCAAAAGCACATCGAACTGATATCCACTTCTGATTATTTTTTCATAGATCTCCATACCCAGTTCCAGAGCTTCCAGGTTGGCACATGCTGGGAGGATGGTGGTGAAGATTTTTGAGTTTGGTTCCACACCTGCCAATTGCATTTGATGAAAAAGATGCAGAGCCTCCTCACAATTCCCATTTTGCACAAATCCGGCAATCATTGTATTCCATGAAACCACATCTCATCGAGGAATTTCATTGAACAACTTCAGGGCCTGGTCAACATACCCAGTATGTGTAAAACCCGTAATCATAGCATTCCATAAGACAACATCTTGTAGAGGCATTTTATTGAAAAGTCTCAAGGCTTCACCTCTAAGCCCGTTCTATGCAAATGATGTGTTCATCACATTCCATGAGACTACATCTCGTTGAGGCATTTCCATAAAGAGTTTACGTGCTTCATACACAATCCCATTATGTCCAAATCTAGCAATCATCGAGCTCCATGAGGCCATGTCACGTTAACGCATCTCTTTGAATAGTTTCGAGGCTTGATGAACAAGCCCATTCTATAAAAAACCTGCAATCATCGCATTACACGCGACGACACTTATTTGTGGTATTTTCTGAAAGAGTTTCAGGACTTCAACAACATGGCCCTTACGTGCAAATCCTATAATAATAACATTCCATGAAACCACATCTTGTTGAGTCATTTTGTTGAACAGTTTCAGGGCCTGGTCCACAAAACGATTATCTGCAAACCCTGCAATCATTGAATTCCATGAGACCATGTTTCTCTAAGGCATTTCAATAAACAGTTTAAGGACTCATCAACAAGTGCATTCTGTGCGTACCCTACGGCTATTGCTATCTAGGAGACAATATCTCCTTGATGCATTTTTTCAAACACTTCACGTGCCTTCTCTGTAAACTCACATTTTGCATACATGTCTACGAGAGCACTCATCACAAAAAAATTGGACTAGTATCCACATCAGCGGAAATTATAGATCCGGAGTAGGAAAGAGCATCCCTTAGAGTTTTACGAGCACTCATAGTTCAGGGGAAAGCCCAAAAAGAAGGAAACAGACCCTGCCCAACTTGCATTACTAGAGAGATGCTATATTAAAAAGTAACAAGGTATAAAACCAATTCCACATGCATAAGTACCTGCAACAAGCAAGCCAAGAAGACAACTAGCAAGAGGAAGGTTCACCACAATTCAACATAAAAATTATAGATACTATGCGTATTTAACCTGCAAAAATAACATAGCAGGTTCATAGGATCATAAGTGTATATGTTGATGTATTTCCAGACCCTGGGCGAGGGATGGTAGGTTAGCACAGGATGGACGAACAGAAGAAAAAATGAGTTGATTGGGCTGAATGCCTGTTTTTTGCATTTGGTGAAAGAGTGCCAATGCCTCCGCGTGATAAACTCCATGTTTTGTATAACCTGCAATCATGATAATCCAAGAGCACACATTTCGCTCAAGCATTTGATCAAAAACTCTGCGAGCGTCCACCACATTTTCGCACTTGACATACGCATTGACGAGGGTATTGCCGAAAACTGTGCCTGCCATGAATCTCATCTGATTGATATGAACGTGGACTAATTTGGCCTTTGGTGAGGCTTTTCTCTTAATGTAACCCTATAAGAGACACACACAGGTGTGAGAATTGTGGATATAGTTGTTTGTGATATTTAAAATGTGCAGAGCCTCCTTCAAACGTCCCTGGGTATAGAGCGCTGTGAGATGGTGGGCTTGAGCATGACGAGCATTAGCATTGCAGTGTGTTTGAATTTGAACACCGATACTAGTGGAAAACAATCGGAGTTGAAGGGGGTGAAAGATAATCCCAACGAACAAAACCATTTTTCTTACCAAAGCCTGAAGGTACTTGGAATTTTGTTCATTTCCATGACGCTACTCCCACCATGCACCAGTCCAGTGGTAAAATTTGAAGGGTGATGTTGCTCCCGCCACTCACCACCAGTGATCAAATTTGAATGGTGGGTATTAATTTCAAATGGTGGTGCTCCCACCACTCACCAGTGATCAAATGTGAAGGGTGGATCTTAATTTCAAATGGGGCATTTATTCTTGGAGCTCAATGAAAGTTGAAATAAGTAATTGTACTTCAATTGATAAGATAAGTATAACTTAGCTAAATCTTTCACTAAAAAAATGTAAAAAATAAATATGGTTCTTTCAATTTTTTACAATTTTTAATAATTGAGCATTCCTCAATATTTAAATGAAAAATGATATATTTTCAAAAAAACTTGTTTTGAACACATTAAGTTGTCATGCATGTATCATTAATTTTACAATTTAGTAACATAACAACTATTCTATTGTATTTTTTTAAAGTTGGAGCACACTTCATTATACAAAAAAAACCTACTTAGACTATGTCCTAACCATATTGAGGCATTCTAGTACAATCCAAGCTTGAGAGATCTAAGAATGATAAGGAATGGGCACCTAACAGGAAATAATACATAACTCAGAAAACAATAAAAAAAAAATCCTACATACCAAGAAAGTTAGCAAAGCTCTATGTCGAAATTGTTTTCCATGCCAATGTATGCCACTACCCTCTTTATTGTCTTACCAAAAGGCATGCTAATGAGGAAGACGACCTAAAATTATGGACTTCACCTTTAAAGAATGCCTTGCAATCAAATTGGTAAGGAGTGATAAGAATATCATAAACATGTCAAATGTTAGTTGATATTGTTAATTAAAGACTTATATGGTAAATTTAATATAATACTTACTTATACTTGCCTCTTACTCTTTGCATCTTGACACATTTAATATTTTATGGTTGTCTCTACGCCTTGACCCAATTCGTATTATAAGGTGAGGATGTGCATGCATAATAATCCTTAGTTATGACTATGAGATGAGGATTTAAAGGGAACAGGATGTAAATACAAGTAATTTTTATATGTATTTTGGTGGCGTTGAGGACAAATGTTGTGAGAAACAACAATATTTGGAAGGACAGAGGGAGATTACATCATGATCATGCCACCCATCAAATTAAAGACTATTCTTGAGCCAACAATTGTTTTTTTTCAAATTAATAACCATTGTTTCTCCATATCATGTGCCCAATGACACTTCTCTATAGCAATGCATAAATCGACCTCTGCATAGTTTGTGATCCTAGCTACATGTCATTATTTGTATTTGCATGACATCAAGTGTTGTTTATAGTTGTCATGAGTCCATGATATTCATGCAATAAATTAATTCTTATAGAAAAGGACTCATCAAACCGACCTTTTGAATTTCATTTTGACGAAAAAAAGAGTGGACATTGGTAGCGAGTTTCACATAGGTAGTAGGCACAAATTTTTGAGCTCGTTTCAGGCATAGTAGTAGACTAGTAGTTCTTTTTTGTTATAGTCATAGTTGTTGACATATATACACACTTTAGATTGTAGCCCCAAGTGACTTGAGATTCAGAGTCACATATCGATGGCTAGTGTCTCATAGTCATCAATGATTATTGGTCATCTTGCACAACTAAGCAGTGAGTGCATGGCATGAGTGACTGAGTGATTATAATTTATCATATTTCCAATATTTTGAATGATGAGTTGAACTTTATAGCATAGAAATTTTAACATCTTGAGAAATTTATATGGATGGTAATTTCAAATGTTACCCTTCTTTTGAAATGTTGATATAAATTATTCCCTTCTTAATTGAAAGGGTAAAATTCACATTTTAAATTTTTTTTGAAGGGTAATTTTAACTTTACACTTATGGGAAGGGCTAGAACTCTTTGGAAGGGCTGGGATGGGTTCAATTTTGAATGTTGCTCACCACTCAAAATTTTCATTAGACAATGGGTTTTAGGTGTAAATCCACCCGTTTATGTGTGAATGAGTGATTTTATCAGTGAAACTAATATTGTTATTTTTTTTCAAATAATTTTTTTTTTATGTTTTTAATATAGAGATTTTTTATATTCAAGGAAACGTTGTAGCTATTCAGGGGCGATACAATCCTTAAGGTTCTTCGCTCTACCTTTTTTGGTTTCCACGTATGCATTTGAGCTTGAGTTTTTGTAGCGGATCTTGAATTCTCTCCATTTGTTTAACACTATTGAAATGGCATGTGCAGGGTAAGAAGAGAAAGGATACAATTTGCATAGTTGAGGGCCTTGAATTCTCTCCATTTTTTTAACACTATTGAAATGGCACATGCAGGTGTTATAGCGGATTTCACCACACTAGGTGAATCACACATTGTATGGCCTTCCCCTGTCCCGCTGCAGACTCATTAACCCCCATGGACCACTTTTTATCTTTTGATGTAACCTTGACCATCCCTAAAAACATTATAAAAATGATATACGCGGCCTTTTCCCCGATAACCGCGTACATACGCGGATATTCCCTCTATAGTCACATACATCGGGATGTGTGCATAGTCCAAAGCATTTTGGAGTTTTCCTTGACTTGGATCCGACTCATATGACTCCTGGCCTTCCATATGAATTGAGATCGCACGGATTCGACCTTTCAATACCCCTTTGGAAAGCTATATAAGGAACCCTTTTGTACATTGAAAGCAAGAGAGAGCTTTGAGAGTAACAAAACTATAGTCCATTGTTGCCAGAACTTATGCTTGAGTCTGCATCCCTTTGTCCCTTGGAGCACTGTTGCGTTCTTCCCAAGCTTGCCTTTCATTAGTAAGCTTGCTATCGAAGTGATGGAGGATTGAGGTGGTGGAGGCCCAAGTGGGGGATTCAGTTTCTCCGATTCGCAGACGTGCCGTCAGAGGTTGTCACTTGTAATCTCTGATTATTATCAATAGAAATATCTTTTCCTGTCTAGTAATGTGTATTTGAATGAATATTGTATCCATTGGAATATGTCAAATGCTTTTACATTATTGATTATATATGCTAGAATAGATCTAACACCATGAAATATAGTATGCTTGTATTGTTTACTTGTTGTTGAGGACATGCTATAACAATTCAAGCTGAAGATTGGAAAGCTCAATGGGGATCTACTCCAACCGTCCGGAATAAGGTACGAGGTTCGATCCTTTAGTGTTAGATGTTTTTATTTCTATTGCATATTGGGAAAGATTGATTTCTGGAGTCTAGCTGTCTGTTGTGGTACCCCAAGCCATAGGAATTTCTCTCCGTAATAGAATTGGCGACTCCGCTGGGGATTTCCTAGTAGTTGAACTTTGGGGATTGGTTTCTTGGCATTCAATATATTTGAATTGCTCTCTCTCTCTTGTTTCTGTGTCGAGTATGGGGGCATGTATGCTTGGTAGAGTCTGATTGGTGTAAACTTAGTCTCAGCCTATCTGTTTACCTTGATTTGTGCATCTTTTTCTTCCTGTACGCGGGTTTATTGTTTACAGTCGCGTATACACGCGGTTTCCTCTGGGATTTCCGCGTATACACGCGGGTTTACTGCGCACAGTCGTGTATACTCTGGTTTTTACCTTTTTGTGGAAGGAAGTGGATCGCTGGGTGAATGCTGTTAGTTGCTGAGTCTCCTTTGGCACTGCCTGAGTTTGTTATTACCTCTGTTTTTTACCAGAAACATTTTTTTTTTAGCCTAATTTTTTTTTTTTAGGAAAGTTCTTGTCATGGCATCTTTGATTTTTTGTTTGAGATTAGTGCATTAGAGTCTTTTTACCTTAGTTCTTTGCTGGAATGCTGTTTATGTGTACTCGCAGAGTCTGGGGTGGGTAGAATCATTCTTTTGCTTTTTGTATCTCGTTATTTTCAAAAAATACAAAAATATTTGCTTCTCATTATGCATTACATTTTGCACTTTGCATTGTACTTGCACTAGTTATAGATTTGCTTTGGAATAATAGTCAGGACTTCATATAGGGAAATTTGCATTCAACATTTGAAGAGGAAATGTTGCATTACACGTAGTACGCATACCCTGTTTTTCATGGACACAATGCATTTGCATTGATTGTTAGGTGTGCATTTTACTTCTTCTTGCGTCATAACACCATTAGTTGCACGACCATATCCTATTTTTGAGTAATAAAGCCAACTAAAATCAACGCTAAATAAAATGAATTACACTCTTTTCTTTTCTAGGGTGCACCAACAAGCTTAGGTTTTAGGATCTTGGAATAGTTCATTGTGAGTTAATTCTCCAAGATCACAAAACAACAACAACTAGGTGTCTGTCCAGGGAGTGTGTGAAATCCTTGGTATAACCAGCGTTCTCAGGAAGCTCCTCTCAAAAGGGAGTCAAGCACTAGGTAGTGTGAGCAGTTTTTGATTGGGATAACCCCTGGTCGAGAACTGTGTAGCACCGGCGATATAGCCAGGATTGTATTCGTATCTGGGGGCTCTTTCGAGAGTTTCGGGCTTTGCTACCCTGCACATACGGTCAATCCCTCCCGCGACTGTCCGCCTGAGCGTTGATTATATTGAGGTGACCTTAGTGACCTTACCTAGGATATCGAGGGGGTACGTGTAGAGGTTATTCTGCATGTGTCCCGGCCAGGTTGGGGTCGGACAGCACAGTCGCTATACGCGTTGAAGCTGAGGGCCACAATAATTGGTTTCGAACCTCCGCTTGTGGTGACAAGGGCCTCTCAAGCCTCTCCTAGGCGAGACATACCGGCCACATTCAGGAGCTCACTTATCCAGCCCCTGTTTGCTTGCTTTTGGCTTTAGATTTTATAGTGTTTGCTCTTTGCATGCTAGTTGGCCTAGGGTTGACGTAGATAGAGAGTCTTTGCTATTTTTTGAGTCATTGTGGATTCTGGTGCGGCTCCACGCCGTTCTCGTTGTTTAGCAGGACTTCTGCCTTCTACTGATCCTCCTCCTCTCGGAGAGGGACCTAGACAGTCCAGGCGGACTATATCACACATTGATTCACACACCATGGGAGACCATTCAGAGGACACATCTGATTCACTTCCTCCTCCCGTTCGTGTTGACGATGCGGATTTTACACCTACTTATGATCCTTCACCTGACCTAACCGAGTTAGGACCTATGATTTCTGAGATAGGAGCCTCGTTTGATAGACATACTCATTCTAGGCCTGACCCCTCGTTACAACATTACCGGTATGGAACGCCGGAAGATGCCGAGACTCACTTTGAGCCTGCCAGCACTAGCTACGGTGGTTATGCTACGACTGGTTTTCCTATGCATGATTTGACATTTGACTTTGACCCTAACACTATGCCTGGGGGCATTCCCACACCTTACCTTGCGGAGAGGTTTGGGAGTACTAGCCATATTGCACCTTCCATCCCAGTGGTGGAAGCTACATCTCATATACCTCCTAGGTCTATAGTTAGTGATCCCATAGCGATACCAGGTTCCAGAAGAGTGACGATAGGCACTAGCACATATCTTATTACAGAGATCCCTTCGTCCTCGCTTCCGATTTCTTCGAATGCGAATCCTCCACCTCCCTCACGTGGTCCTTTGAGTCGGCACATAGCTACGAGTCAAGTCCATACTGCAATCTCTAGACCTATTGTGTCTCAATCCTACATACCACCCGCGGTGTCAGGAGGTTATGTTCATGTTTCTAGAGGTCAGGTTGCTACTTCCTCGACATATATCCCTATTTCGGGCATGTATATTCTGACTTCCGGAATGTATATACCTTCCTATGGAGTGTCTCATGGGGCATCGCACGCGATGACCTATGCATCCCATCATGGGACGCAGTATGGACAGGTTTCTGCACCTTATGGAGGCGGGTATTCATAACCAGCCTATCCCCCTACTTATGGCTTTGTAGCTCCTTCTAGTCAAGGTCCACCTTATTATGGTACTTCGGCGCCACCCTATACGGGTCATACGGGAGGAGGTCACTATGGCCAAGGTCATGGTGGTAATCAATCCTATATGAACCAGGGAGCGGTCCAAAGACCTAATCATTCGAAGCTCCCTTTCCTTGCGACACTCAATTTACCTGACTTATCGAGACTTACGAACGATTCTGTAGCTCATGACCCGGCTTGGCCGGCTGTCCCTACCAAGCTTCCTTCGGATATACCTAAATTCGAAGGCAAACCAGGAGAGGATCCGAGTGAACACGTTACGACATTCCACCTATGGTGCTCTTCCAATTCATTGCATCAGAACTCAGTCCGCTTGAGACTATTTCAACGCACCCTCACAGGGCCTGCGGCGAAATGGTATATAGAGTTACCTAGGGGTGCCTTTACTTTGTTCGATGATCTTGCGATGACTTTCCTTAATCACTTCCAACTACCAGTACGATATGATGTTGGTACTGAACTCTTGTCGACATTTCGGCAAGATAAAGCCACCCATATTTCTGATCATATTCAGGAGTGTCATAGACGGAAGAGATTAATCAAAGCCTTTATACCGCTGGAATTCCTCCTTGAGTGGTTCCTCAAATCATTATTGCCGTATATAGCGAAGGATTTTTCTACATCCAGAGTGCAGAATGAGGAACAAGCAATCTTTAGGGCGCAGGAACTGGACTTGATCTATGCTCAGTCTGGTTTGTTATATGAGATTATACCCAACGCTCCTCGTTCGAGTTTTGATCCCAAGGTCAAGCCTGAACCACATGCTGATGGCATTGTGGGTTGTGCAAGTAAGAAACCTGCAGGTTCGGTTGCGAAACAAGTAGCTCAGTTGTCAACCAACCAATCTGCCTCGGGACAAGCTACGGCTTCGTCTCAGCCTGCCCAAACAGTGAATGTACATGCTGTGCAATCGTCGGACCAGAAGGGTAACCAGCAACATGGACGGAATCGAAAGAAGGGTAAAAATAATAAGAAGGGTGGGAATAAGAATGAAAATGCCAATAATAATGACAAGAACAATAAAAATTCTAGGGGGGACAAGCAGAATAAACGTAAGGTTAAGTTTCCTTGCAAGCTATGTAAGGAAGATCACCTCACTTACTTGTGCCCTAGGATGGATGAAGCTTCGAAGTTCATAGCACAGGGCCCAGCTGTGTTAACAAACCCTTTACCGCATAACCAGAATATGAACTCGAAGTCCCAGGACCAATCTAGTGATGATGATCCACCTGAGACTAGTGGTCGTGGGTGCATTAATATGGTCCGTGCCGCGAAGGTTGTGACGCGTGCGAAAGATTATACTTCGTCGCAACCCAACCCAGGCAAAGAACCTGATCAACCAGGAACTCCTTTGTGCATTCTGAAACCGGCTGACAAACCGGTGGATAATCCTGCGGATAAACCTGAATCTGCACATCGCATTCCTAAGGGGGTACTTAAGCGCTCAGGGCATAATCCAAATGCTCGAGCAGCCCAGAACTATTCAGTTGTCGAGGACTTGGGTCATACTCCTTGTGCGATGTCTACATTGGAGGTGCTTCAGAGTTGTCCGTCGCAAAGGAAGGCTTTGCTTTTCGCTCTGGGTGTGAATGGTGATGATTCTTCCTCAACGATCAAATTTGAAACCGCAGGACATCAGCCTCGCTTTCCCTATTATGTTTCCCTTTTGATACATGTGGAATGTCTTAATATGACCGTCAAGCGAACTGTGATTGACGAGGGCGCTGCTGCTTCTGTGATGTCCTTGTCTTGTTGGAAGGGTCTTGGTTCTCCTGAGTTGTCAAAGTATACGACCATGTTAACTGCTTTCGATGGGAGATCGTTTAGGCTGCACGGTATACTTCCTTCTCTTAAAGTCCGTTTGGGAGGGAAGACCGTTGCGATAGAGGTTGAGGTGGTTGATGCACCCCTTGACTACAATCTCTTGCTGGGAAGGAATTGGATGTATAGTATGCAAGCCGTTGCGTCTTCCGTGTTTCGTGTAGTATGCTTTCCTCATAATGGGAAGATTGTAACGATTGACCAAATGGCATTCAAAAATCCACCTGTTACTGCATCATCAGGAACTTCGGTTCCGAAAGTTGAACATTCCCAGCCGGCAACTGGGATTGTGGGTGTAGGAATGTATCCCTCCCTTATGGGAACCTTTAGTTGTCCTGCACCCGTCCTCATGATAGGATCGAGTTTCGGTGGTGCTTCCATGTCTACGAGATCAGTGCCTTTTCGCACATGTCATATGGGATATCCTTGGATCCTTCCTTCACCGAGTCCTTCTAGTGAGTCCATCAAGACGAGTATGCCGTTGCCTGCAGTTATGATAGCTTACCAAGCTAATCTTGAGTCTGTTGCAGTGCCTTGTTCTTCCTCTTCGCGGATAGAAGAGGAAGACCCCTATGTGCTGCCGACATGGGTAGTACAGTCTTCTCATGCCCACGATTGTCTTGATACGGTTTTCCCTTCAGATGAAGCGATTATCGAGGCTATGTCGGGAGTTGAGCCACCATGGGAGGAACTTCATCATCGATCATATTTCCTTCCAGAGCTTGATCTTTTGGAGCATGAGAATTATAGGGATATTCTTAGTCAGAAAGTTAGTAGACCTGTGGTTCCATTAAGCTCTCCTGGTCAGATGGCTGATGGAAACATGGCGAACATATCGTCGACCATTCCTATCAACATTTCCCGCAATCCTCGTACGATTGAGAATGTTTATATTGGGGCAGATTGTTCCCAAGATGAAATTCGTGAGTATACCGAGCTATTCAAGGAATTCCGCGATGTTTTTGCTTGGTCTTACGATGAGATGCCAGGGATTGACCCTCGAATTGTCGAACATGAGATTAAAACTTACCCCAATGCTAATCCTGTTCGACAGCGTTTACGCGCCGTGAATCCTAGAAAATCACCCGCCATAAAAGCAGAGATAGAGAAACTATTGAAAGCGAGTTTCATCTATCCCGTTCCCTTGACGGAGTGGGTTTCAAATCCCGTTCCGGTAGATAAGAAGCAAGGAGCGATCCGTATATGCACTGATTTCCATGATTTAAATCGTGCCTGTCCTAAGGATAACTTCCCCACACCATTTATAGATCAGATTTTGGATGAGTGTGCGGGTAGCGAGGTGTTCTCCTTCATGGACGGATTTTCTGGATATAATTAGATTCAAATAAAACCCGAGGACCAACACAAGACCGCATTTATTTTTCCTTGGGGAACTTTTTCATATCGGAAGATTCCTTTCGGCCTTAAAAACGTCGGAGCTACGTTTCAGTGGGCGATGACCTTGATCTTCCATGATCTCAAGTCCATTATTGAAGTATTTTTGGATGACCTCGCTGCTCATTCTCGCATGAGGATGCGTCATTCGTATCACTTGAGATTGGTTTTCAAAAGATGCTGGCATTATGCTGTTAGATTGAACCCTCATAAGTGCATCTTTTGCGTAAAGTCAGGTCGTTTGTTAGGATTCATCGTTTCCAAAGAGGGGATAAGAGTCGACCCTTTGAAGGTGGAGGCAATACTTCAGTTGTCTCCCCCGATAAATATTCGTCATCTTCAGTGTTTGCAAGCATGGCAAACTTCCTACGAAGATTTGTAGTCAATTTCGCCAATTTTACTAGAGGCTTTATGCGTCTCTTGAAGAAGGATACTCCCTTTGAATGGGATGAGCGAGCCCAGGAGTCCTTTGATGCACTTAAGCGAGCCCTAGCATCGGCCCCGGTGATTAGTCCTCCGGATTATAGCCGTGATTTCATATTATATGTGGCCGCGTCTTTAGAGACGATTGGGATGGTATTGGTTCAGGAGGATGAGGAGCTCCAGGAGCATGTCATTTATTATCTGAGCCGAAACCTTATTGATGCAGAACTTCGATATTCTCATGTCGAGAAGCTTGCCTTAGCTACCGTACATGCAGTGCAGCGTTTGAGACATTATATTCTCCTTCGCCAAACCTTGGTTGTTGGCCATGTCAATCCATTTCAGTTCGTCCTCACACGAAGGATGATTGGGGGAAAATATAATAAATGGATTGTCATCCTGCAAGAGTTTGATCTCGAATTTGTTTCGGCAAAATCGAAGAAATCATTAATATTTGCAGAGCTCACCGGTGAATGTTTGCATGGAAGTGTAGCAGAATTTTTCTTCAATATCAGAGATTCGAATGTCTTCTTCTGTTTCGGCAATATGAGAAGATGAGATATCAGAGATCTCATGAACTTCCGGAGCATCAGGAGAAGGAGTCACTGCATAGAGACTGTCTTCAATTCGAATTGACTGTGTAGAAGCTTCTGCTTCTTCTTTATCTTGAACAACTTCATCAGAGAGAGTGGAGGCCAAGATTTTTGGATCAAGGATGCTTATGGTGCTCGATGTGCTCCATATGCTATCAATTCCAAAGGTTA
>LPNX010895479.1:302553-355562 GCA_001517045.1 Pseudotsuga menziesii | reverse complement strand
GCGGATATTCCCTCTATAGTCGCGTACATCGGGATGTGTGCATAGTCCAAAGCATTTTGGAGTTTTCCTTGACTTGGATCCGACTCATATGACTCCTGGCCTTGCATATGCCTTGAGATCGCACGGATTCGACCTTTCAATAGCCCTTTGGAAAGCTATATAAGGAACCCCTTGGTACATTGAAAGCAAGAGAGAGCTTTGAGAGTAACAAAACTATAGTCCATTGTTGCTAGAACTTATGCTTGAGTCTGCATCCCTTTGTCCCTTGGAGCACTGTTGTGTTCTTCCCAAGCTTTCCTTTCATTAGTAAGCTTGCTATCGAAGTGATGGAGGATTGAGGTGGTGGAGGCCCAAGTGGGGGATTCAGTTTCTCCGATTCGCAGACGTGCCGTCAGAGGTTGTCACTTGTAATCTCTGATTATTATCAATAGAAATATCTTTTCCTGTCCAGTAATGTGTATTTGAATGAATATTGTATCCATTGGAATATGTCAAATGCTTTTACTTTATTGATTATATATGCTAGAATAGATCTAACACCATGAAATATAGTATGCTTGTATTGTTTACTTGTTGTTGAGGACGTGCTATAACAATTCAAGCTGAAGATTGGAAAGCTCAACGGGGATCTACTCCAACCGTCTGGAATAAGGTACGAGGTTCGATCCTTTAGTGTTAGATGTTTTTATTTCTATTGCATATTGGGAAATATTGATTTTTGGAGTCTAGCTGTCTGTTGTGGTACCTCAAGCCATAGGAATTTCTCTCCGTAACAGCAGGGTAAGAAGAGAAAGGATATAGTTTGCATAGTTGAGGGCGATGATAGTTGTGCATAGCATGCAATTAGAATGAATAGAGTTGTTACATCAAATCTGAGAGTAAGGTTGGGGGATGTGGTCTTTGTTCATCAGCGCCCATATGTCAAGTATGGGAAGCATGTCCATATTCTTCCTATAGATGACACTATCAAGGGTCTTACAAGCGATCGATTTGATGCCTACTTGAAACATGAGTACTATTTTTTAGTGCCTACTTATGTATGTGAATGCCCACGTAACACTAATTGTTTTATTATCATACCGCATAAAACTAATTGTTTTATTGTCATACCTGCAACTTACTTCATGGAATCCTATCTCCTTGTGAGATAAGGGGACCTCTTTCTTGTGCAAGTGGGGATGTGCAACATAGAATTTAAAATCGTGGAGACAGATCCTGGTGAATATTGTATTGTCTTTGGACATTGAATTTTTTTGTGAAGGAGATCCAATACGACGAGAAGATGAATAGAAATTGAATGTTCAATTGGTTATGATAATATTGGTGGTCTCTAGAAACAAATGGCACAAATCAGGGAACTAGTTGAACTACCCCTTCGAAATCCACAGCTTTTCAAAGATATTGGCGTGAAACTGCCTAAGGGTGTTTTGATTTATGGTCCTCTTGGTTCAGGGAAAAACCTTATTGACAAGGCAGTGGCAAACGAGACTGGATATTTCTTTTTCTTAATTAATGGTATTTAAATTATCTCAAAAATGGTTGGAGATAGTGACTGCAATTCCAGACAGGCCTTTAAACAAGCATAGGACAATGCTCCCTCCATCATTTTCATCGACGAGATTGACTTGGAGCACCTCCAAAGAGGGAGAAAAAATGGTGAATAGATGGCCTCAAATCTAGAGCTCACATGATTGTGATGGGAGCAATAAACAGGCCCAACAACATTGATCCAATGCTTAGAATATTATGTAGGTTTGATCGAGAAATTGAAATTGGGGTTCTAGATGAAGTTGGTCGATTGGAGGTTCTTCGCATTCACACAAAGAACATGAATCTTGCTGAAGAGATAAACTCATGAATCCATAAGAAGGTTAAAACAGAAATTCATAACTGAAAAATCCATGCACCAGGGCCATAACAAAATTCCATGTTAAACTTTAAGACAATTCCATGTACTACTATCCTGCCTCGCCTCTACCCCTACTCTACTTCCCTTATTGTCTTTTCCCTTCTGCATTTCCTTTCCTTTCCTTCCCTATTTATTCCCCTACTTCCTTACCCTACTCCCTTATCCACCGATGTGCTTTTTGGTGTAGTTTTTGATCCATTCGTTGTTTATTAGCTTGGTGCAGGTAGGGTTGATTGGAAACGATAGTTCCTGAGACCTACGAGAGAAAAGAGACTATGCCATTTAGTCTGATAGCCCCTTTATAAGCAAGCATTATTCCCTGAGCTGAGCCAAGCCACTATGACTTACCGTGAATAATGAAAATTGTTAAATATTAATTAATATAAGATAGGTTTATTTCATTCTCCTCTAACTGGATAAATATACGTTCAATTGGTATCGGATCTCCCTTGACTTAATATAAGAATTGCGGGAATAAACTATTTATTCCCCCTCACTATGCATTTGACAAATGCAATGCAACGGAAAACTTGCAGTAGTGACCCTGACCTCACACAGAGAGGGAAATTCATGGGAAGAGAAGTTAAACATTTAAACTATATTATGAACACAGTATTTTCAGCTTTTCCATACCAGTATCAATCCATGCTAAATAAAGATTTCTTCTGCATAGAGAAGTTTTTTTTTTTAATACCAAATCAAAATTATTTGAGCAAACATATAAGGTACTCACTGATTTGGGGGAATTATGTCAGTCTATCAGCCTCTGCGTGAGCTCTGCAAACCCTCCTCTGCCTCTGCGACCCATCCTCTACATGACCGTTGCAAACCCTCCTTTGCCTTTGCAAGGCCTCCTCTGCGTGTGTGACCTCCGGCAGCACCTGTCTCGACCTCTTCTTCCCTCTACGTGACCTCCGACAGCACCTGTTGAGACCTCCTCTGAGTGACCTCCAACAACACCTCATAAATAATCCTCTTCGTGACCTCTGAGGTTTGGATGTGGCGATTCTTTGTTCTTTGTTGGTTGTGCATTGTGTCGGTTCATGGTTTTGCGTTTGTTTTATTTTTATTTTTGTCTCGTTTTTATTTATTTTATATTTTATTTATTATATTATATTTTATTTAAATATTTTTGTTTTGTTTTTTTGTTATATATATATATATATATATATATATTATTATATATTTTATTTTATTTTTTATTTTTTATATATTTTTTTGTTTTTGTTTTATTTTTATATATTTAATTTTAATTTTATTAAGGATGATTCATTATATTTCCATTTGTTTTTTATGGTATTTCAATTATACAATGTGATCATTGACATAAGATATTGATCATAGCAACGATATTGATCATGATGATGATGATGATGAAGATGAGGAAGATGATGATGATGAAGATGGTGTTGACGAAGATGATCATGATGAAGATGATGATCATGATGATGGTGATGATATTGAAGATGATGATGAAGACGACGATGATGATGGTGATGGTGATGATGATGATGATGATGATGATGATGATGATGAAGACGACGATGATGATGGTGATGGTGATGATGATGATGATGATGATGATGATGATGATGAAGACGAGGATGATGATGATGATGGTGATGATGATGAAGATGATGATGATGATGGTGATGTCGATGTCGACGATGATGATGATGATGATGATGGTGATCATGATGATCATGATGATGAGGATGATAATGATGATGATGATGATGATGACGATGATGATGACGATGAGGATGATGATCATGATTATGATGATGGCGATGATGATGATGCTGATGATGATCATGATCATGATGAAGATGATCAGGATGATGATGATGATGATGAATATTGTGATGATGATGATGATGATGATGATGATGAAGATGACGACAATGATGATAATGATAATGATGATGATGAAGATGATGATGATGAGGAGGAGGAGGAGGAATTGAGCATGATGAAGATGATGATGAAGAAGATGATGATGATCATCATAATCGTCATCGTCATCATCATCATCATCATAACTATGTTAGAAGTTCCATATTAGACCTAGTACTAATTAGTGGTATCATGATGACGATGATGATCGTGATGATGGCGACGATATTCATCATGATGATCATGAAGATGAAGATGAAGAAGATTGATGATGATCATGATGAAGCTGGTGATGACAATGATGATCATGATGAAGATGATGATCATGATGATGGTGATGATCATGATGATGATTATGATATTGATCATGATGAAGATGGTGACAATGATGAATATTGTGATGACGATGATGATGAAGATGAGGAAGATGATGATGATGGTGATGGTGATGACGATGATGATGATGATGAAGATGATGATGATGATGATG
Source organism: Pseudotsuga menziesii (assembly GCA_001517045.1). Lineage (NCBI taxonomy): Eukaryota > Viridiplantae > Streptophyta > Pinopsida > Pinales > Pinaceae > Pseudotsuga > Pseudotsuga menziesii. The sequence continues at coordinate 351,267 of LPNX010895479.1, read as the reverse complement.
GTGATGAGGATGATGATGAGGATGATGATGATGAAGAAGAAGAAGAAGAAGAAGAAGATGATGATAATGATGAAGATTGTGATGACGAAGACGATGATGATGAAGATGACGAAGATGATGGCAATGATGATGACAATGCTGATCATCATGAACGTGATAGTGAAGATGGTGGTGGTGGCGGTGAATATGATGATAATGATGAAGATGATGATGGTGGTGAAGATGATGGTGGTGGTGGTGGTGTTGGTGGTGGTGAAGGTGGTGGTGGTGAATATGATGATCATGATAAATATGATGATGGTGGTGGTGGTGGTGGTGAAGATGATGATTATGATGGTGATGATGATGGTGATGATGATTTCGATGATGATAATGAAGATGATGATGATGATGATTGTGATAATGATGATGATGATGAAGAATATGACGACGATGATGATAATGATGATGATGATGAAGAAGAAGATGATGATGTGATAATGATGATGATGATGATGATGAAGATGACGATGATCATTTTTTATTACCATGATGAGGAATTGGAAAAAAACAACCTACTAATAGTGACACAAACAACTCAAACACAACATCTGCATCTAAAGTACATTAAGTGATAAACCAAGGAACCAAGCCATTGAACCTAGAATCCTTTCGAAGGTTAATGTTGGGCCACATGTAATATCACCTAGTTATGTGGAGAAGCTAGATCTTATGTTATCTTGCATGGGTTTCAATTGTACTGATGGAATTGACCCTCCTTGAAAGGATAAATTTGCTTGTCCGAGACCATCTTACTTCATAGGCACATGAGCACTCCTATCATGTAGTTATGTGGAGAAGATGAATCTTATGTTATCTTGCATGGCTTTCAATTGTACTGATGGAATTGACCCTCCTTGAAAGGATAAACTTGCTTTTCCGAAATCATCTACTTCATAGGAACATGAGCACTCCCTCTAATTTGAACACATTGCATAACATAAACATTGCTAACGGGTCTGACATAAGTTGTTCTAGCAATCCTTGAACTAAGGTGCTCTACTGAACCAATAAGAATTTGTTAGTATGATATGGAGTTTCTTCGTTACAAATTAAAATCTATTACGATTGGAATAAATCATTGGAAACACAATGACAATACAAAGGGTTCTACTTCTCACATATGACAATACAAAGGGTTCTACTTCTCACATATGACAATACAAAGGGTTCTACTTCTCACATATGAAACTATCCTATTGGCATCGATTCCTTGTTGAATGGTTATAAAAAATACATTTGATATTTTTCCACTTACATATTTAGCCTATCAATACCTATGTGTTGGAACGTTGAATTCTCTACAAGCTCTTAGTAATGATATGAACAAGGCAAATTCATTTGTCGTAGTAGTGGCTCTTAAAATTCGTGGCATATTGAGAAATGTAATACCGTGAACAAGTGATAGAGTATATTACAAAATATATAGTAATCAAGAGTAATATTAGCAACGGGGATTTACAGATGTTTGTAGAAGCAAATACCATTGGGACTCTATGGTGTCGAATCCTCCAACTAGCAATGTAGCAGGTCCACATTAACAACATTCAAATCCCAGATTTTGAAGATCAACAATAAATATCAACCCCATATTCAAGGGCATCAAATAGAGCATTTCCATGCAGTCATTTAACAGGTGTTATTCAAAGGAGGGACAAATAACAAAGTATAGGATGTCAAAGCATATTTGGGTCATAGATTGAACACTTGAAAGCTATAGGATTCCAAGAAATCATCTCCAGATTTATGGAAATAGTGGGGCATATATCCCCAAATTTCAGGTAGAATATTAGTTGACAGTTATTGTCAAACCTTAAATTTTAAGGGAATCAAACTCAGCAGCAGTACTAGCGTTTAGAAAATCAACTCAGCAACACTACTTAGCATTTAGAAAATCAAATCGAGGTCTAGTGTTTCCTGGCTCTATACTTGGATCTATGTTGAATATTTTTCTTGTCAAAATTCATGGCGCAATTCATGTCACTAACCCTAGATTCATATATGGTGCTATGCTATTTAGGAAATTTTTTTGGAGCTATTATTGGCGTTATATGGGATTCTTTTGTGGACTCGAATTGGGACGTTAATTGGGATGCTAATTGTGATGGTAATTGGGACGCTAATTGGGATGTTAATTGGGATTCTAATTATTGTCCAAAATAACGCCAACTTTTAAAAAAGGACAATATTTGGGATGCTAATTGGGATGTTAATTGGGACGCTAATTGGTATTCTAATTGAGTTGCTAATTGGGACACTAATTGGGACGTTAATTGGGATGCTAATTAGCATCCAAAATAATGCCAAATTTTAAAAAGGGACGCTAATTGGAATGCTAATTGGGATTCTAATTGGAATTCTAATTGGGATTCTAATGGGGATGCTAATTGGGATGCTAATTGGGACATTAATTGGGATGCTAATTAGAGTCCAAAATAGTGCCAACTTTTGAAAAGGGACGCTAATTGGGATGATAATTGGGATGCTTATTGGGATGCTAATTGGGGTGCTAATAAGGACTCTAATTGGGATGCTATTTGGGATGCTAATTAGCATCCAAAATAGCATCAACTTTTAAAAAGAGATGCAAATAACGCCATTAAAAGCACCATCTCGTGGAAAAGCGTCCACTTTATCGAAGAAATAATGAAAAATACACTAAAAGTGATATTCAATGCTAAAAAGGAAGCTAAAAGGGATTCTAATCATAGGGTTTTGTTGTAGTGGGTAGAATTTTCAGACCCTGAGGATGAAACAGTGACACGTGGAAGTCTGTACAACTTCACTATGCTGAATAGTCCTGAAACAGGTCACTTTGGGAAAACGATCCTATGTCCCAATTGGGGAAACAAATTCTGATGAAACCTATGGTGTTGGAACATGGATACACAAGGATACTGTAGTACAAAAATTTAGAAACAGAGGAATAGTACTTTCAGGGATACCGTAGAAGCAGTATCAGGCATTTCTGTAGAAGAAATTGGTAAACTAGGGCTTCCTGTTCCGGGAGCTTCCCTCCACTGTTTTCAGAAAAGGAGTACATTGGATAGATATCCTTAAAGAGATCTCTATTTCTATCCAATTAGATCTAAAAGATTCCAAGTTTTGAAAATTAGGGCTTCTCTGATAAACCCTAGATCAGCCAGCTCCGGTACCAGGACAAACACCTCAAATCGGTAAGATCTAATCTTTTTCTATTTTCATTTGAGGTTCTCATTTCAAAGTGATCTATCACATCAGCTTGATGACAAGCTTGGTGAGGCTAACAACTTCCAAGCATAGAAGTATATGATGTCACTAGTTCTTGAAGGAAATGAATTGGACACCTACATAAGTAGAGAGGTTCCAATTCCAGAGGGAGATGAGGCTAAAAGCCTTACACAAGAAGAACTTGGTCAAGGCCAAGAAGATCATTGTTGATTCAATCACGGATCACCTTATACCACAACGTGTCTTCTGTAAAGACACCTAAAGAGATGTTTGATTCCTTGACCAAGCTATTTGAAGGGAAGAACATAAATCGAAATATGACTTTGAGAAAAGAGTTGAAGAATGTGAAGATAAAAAATGCAGAGACCAAACAGTCATACTTTATGAGGGTCTCTCAAATCAAAGAACAACTTGTAGCAGTATAAGAAGAAGTGGATAGTGTAGAAGTGGTGATAGCCACCTTGAATGGCCTCCCAAGATCATGGGATTCATTCATGCGAGGAATGTGTGCCAGAAAGAAGTGATTACTTTCAACAGACTCTAGGAAGAAGAAGAAGCTCAACTCATAATAAGAGAAAAGAATATGGGAGAAATTAAATACCAAGCTCTCACCATCGAAAGAAGATCCCTCAAGCGATGAGGAATATGAAGGACTCAACTCTTGAAGAAACTCTTATCCATCTTAGAATTTGGATAAGAAATTATGAATGAAGATGATGATGAAGCTGAAGGCTCAACAAGGAGTCTACCCACGAAACAAATAAAGATAAGTATTAAATTGTCATTTCATGATATTGTTTTGATTATGCATTTGTTTATATTTAGTTAATGTATTATGCATGATAGAATGTTTGCATTAATGACAATATACTACTAATATACATGTAATGGGTAAGTAGCTCATGGTGTTATACAACTCTCCATTACTACTTATCTAGAATGAAACCTCTTTGCTGACATATTGGATTAGTGCACAATATCAATGTTGTCCTAGTAGAGATGGAAGGCATCTAGAATGTTTTCGTGAGATATGAATAAATGTTGTATTAGCTAAAATGGTTGCATAATCATATATCATGATGCAAAAGAATTTTTCATTATGAATATACCTTATGAAATGTTTCTGACCATACAACTAATACATTTGACTTCTAGGAAAGATCACGTAAGATCGCCTACAAGCAAAGAAGGATGAGCCTTGTTCCGAAGAACAAGTGAAGACAGTTCAAGATGAAGAATAATATGACAAATGCAATGACATCATTGATGCAGAACCTTCCAGCTATGAAAAAGTAACCAAGAAGAAAGGGAAGACCAGTTCAAGAAGAATGATGTCAAGGATGCAGTATCAATACGTGAAGGGAAGTTCGTAGTTCCATCATGCAGTAGATGGAAACATCATGGGATACAAGGCAAGATTCATAGCACGAGGCTTCTCATGAAAAGAAGACATAGACTATGAAGAGACATTTGAAGCCACTAGAAGTTAAGCCACATGAAAGGCAAAATCATGTGTGCAAATGAAAGAAGGCCTTGTATGAGCTCAGAAGACACCCATGAGATAACACATAAATGAAGAGCTTGATGAAGATATTAACCTTTACTATAAGGTTGAAGATGAAAGCCTATAGAGGATGACAAGCTCACAGATGGGTGCGACAAGAACTTTTGAAAAAGTTCAAGATAGAGGTTCTTGGTATCCAGTGATCCTAGATGGATACATAGAATATTAGTAGCAGAGGAAGCTACTTGTCACCCTAGTATAGAATGTTTCAGTGAATAGAGTATGAAAGACAGAGGGAGAATGATGCTTCGCTTCAGAGGGAGTGACTGCAGAAGATCCCGAGGTTCGACATGGTATGACAAGATGGACAGATTACTAATGACTCTAGGATTTATTGAGAGTAAACTGGATTCCAACCTTTGATTCAAGTTTGAAGGAATAATACCAGTGATGCTCCTATTATATGCCGATGACTTGTTCCTAACAGAAAAAGGAACTCATTAAAGCTGCAAGAATGAGATGTTCTTCTGAGTTCGAGATGAAGGAATTGGATATGATGCAATACTTCTAGGCATGGGGGCATGGCAGAATTCGGATGGAATCTCCATCGGACAAGGGAAGTATGTAGTAGAGATCCTGAAGAGGTTCGAGATGATGGACTGCAAGGCCATGGCCACACCTATGGCATCGAACCTGAAGCTATTAAATTATGCTTCATCAGATTCAGTTGATGCTACGATTTATCATCAAATGATTGGGTCCTTGATGTACCTAATGAATATGAGACCAGATATTTTCCTTGCTGTGAACACCTTGAGCCAGTTCGTTACAGATCCAAGTCATGTTCACTTTATTACTGCAAAGCATATTTTGAGGTACCTAAGGGGTACAGTTGATTATGGGCTCAAGTATGAGGCAAATCAGAAGATTAACTTGGAGGGTTATGTTGATTCAGATTGTCACATGCCCCAATTTTGTAAAATAATGTTATCTTATTTTGATTTTATTCCAAGACATTATGTTAAATTTAATGCTAAGTTGAAACTGATGACTCAGCAGAGTCAAGGATGTGGAATGTAATTCTGAATATTTAATTTTAAATAAATAAAAGTGGAGACAACAACTTGGGAGAGCTGTTAAAAAGAGTTTTACTGGTCAACTTGGTCGAGGGAACTAGGTGGAGAGCAAAAAGACAAGTGGCAGTATCCTCAAACACTTCCTATGTTGCAGGTGGCAACCTCCCTACATTTGGGGTCATGATCCCCCAAGAAAGTGGGATCAAAGTAGGTGGCTCAATTAATGACAACTAACCCAAAAAAGACCTAGGCAATCTTAATAAAAGTACCCAATGTAGAGAGCTAAGGCTACTCATTCCAGGAGAAGAATCATTCAGGTGAATGCACTTCAAGGAATTTATTGGGAAGGGAAATTCTGAGGAAGGTGTTTGAGGGGTAAACTGCAGGAAGGTGATCTGGTATAGCTTTGCAGCTGAAAGATCTTACTACAATGTGCAGAGTTGGTATTGCATCTTTTGACTAGTACCTTGTTGTTTGCTCCACCTAGTTCCAACCAAGGAGACCAGAGCAGGCTCGGGGGTCCTGAGAAGTCCTTGTTTGAGCGCTTTCTAGGAGTTGGTAGGGAGGAACAACCTCCCATTGCTATTGTCATCCAGCTTTAAGAACAGGTTATACTGTCTTTTAAGTTATGTGTTAAAGTTTATATCTGTGTGTGAACAAATAATGAATGATTATAGGTTATAATGTAAACTGTTGAGTGTGAAATCTCTTAGTTGTTTAATGTTGAATCTATTCTTTGATGAAAAATAAATACTACTTGTGTTTTTCCCTGTTTGCAGTAATCCAGATCGTACTCTAGCGCATGTAGTGTATTTAAATGAATGAAGTATGATGGAAAAATGAAATGAAATGTTTGTTTTGAATATTGAAATGTTTTCTTTCAGTTGATAGTTGTTTTTCCAGAAGGAATATTAATCTGTTCATAGAGTAGTTGTCAGATCTAGACTATGTATGTTAGACTATCAGAAAAGAAAAAGAAATCATATTATTTACTAACAGTAGTATGTTTAAGTATGCGATTCATTCTTCTACACGGTACCTACTTCTAGAAACTGTGCATTTATATTGAAATAGAAGAACTAGTATTATCAGTTGAATGCTTAATATTTAGGTTAAGTAAAGATGCCAATACAGTTCTGTTAGTTCATTTCTTTTCCTATTTAATGACAGCTATCTTACTTGCAATAATCTAAATTGTAAGTAAGGATAGGTAACCTGATTAAATTCTAAGGATAAACTAATTGAATTAAGAATGCTAGCTAAGAAGAATACATAACACTTTTCAAAAACTATAAATTTATTTCGTTTATGTTGATTATTGTAAACAAGTTATTTATCTTATTCAAACTGTATTTCTGCAATCTGGAACTACTAGCCTATTTCCTAGGAAAAGATTCAATTTAAACAAATACTCTTTATTTCTGTGAAAGAAGAATGAAGTTAAATTTTACAAGGTTATTTCATTGTACTTATTACATAACTATTTCTACCAATGTTTATAGTTTTAAGTAGGATAAATTTGATATAGTAGTTCTATAAAGAAATTACCTATAGCAAATATAATAGTATACAATGAGTTAATAACAAAATTATATCTATACACTTATAAACAGACTAATTGCAAGGGTTATTAGTATTTAATAAATATTAATTATTTATGAACAAATTAAATTTAAGAGAATTAATTAAAAGCTAATTATAAAAGAATGCAGAGGGTCGAAACCCTTATATTATAAACAGAATAAAGTATAGTATTAACATTTTAATATTATAATTTATAACATGAATAGTGTAAATTAAAAACAATAACAATATAATTTATTAAGCTTTAATCCAAAGAGTTGGATTATACAACATACAAAAAAAAACATCAAAATATTATTACAGTCCTATAAGGATAGAGGAGATAATAATAAGAATACAACCACTCATACGTGTAACCAACATACATTTAACAAGTATTATTAAATTAACTTACAGAGTAATTAAAGAAAAATATTTACATACAATATTACTAACAGAACTTAAACTTGATCAATTAACCGAGCTTATTAACAAATATTGCGATAAGAGAAATAGAAAACAGACAATAGTATTATATATTTAATAGAAGATAATTTAAAAGCAGTAAAATATCTTTACACAGTTGAGTTAGGGTGAAACCCTAATATTCCAAAATTACTTCCAGAGCTTCAATTAACCAAATCTGAGCTCAAGAGGGTACATCCCTTCACCTAAGATTATACAAAGGACAGTTTGACAGGCCGTTTCCCTCACTTTACAAAACTGTACATATAACTAGTAAAACAAAATATTACAAGTCACGACATAAGCTGGAAACCTTGCTAGACACAAGGGTTTGTTAAACAAAACAAACTAAATAATTCAACTAAGAAAACTTTAACCATGAGGGTCTTTTGCAAGCCACGGTGACCAACCAAAAACGTTCCATAAGGAACTGCACAAGGATGAACTGCCATGGGATAACCAGGGCTTACCCGTGAGCAAGAAATCGACCATGTGTTTGCACCAGTTGCGGAGGAAGACGTATCTATCACCTGCAAAGTTATCCCACATATATTAATACTCTTGCTTAAAATCACAATGGAGCTAAAAACAAGATTTAAAAACTGATTAAGAATTTATTTACCTGGAAATGAAATTAATGTGGCCACCCACAAACAGGATTTCCACCACCAACAAAACAAAAATAAAACCCTTCATCCTTTTCATGACAGAGGCAGGTTAAACAAGTGCAACCACAGCTAATAGCAGCCAAAGAATGGGAACGACGGCTAAGCAGAAAGCAGACAGTAAAGCACGCACTATCACCACCTTCAGAGCTTGAGAACTCACTTTACCAGAAAACCCTAAGATAGACCAGACCGCAAGTCACGGCTCTCATTGCTTTGCTACCATGATAAAATTACATTCTGATGACTATTCCAACAAGCAAGCCGTGGAGGAATAATCCAAAGGAAAAACAACGACACACAGTCTAAGTAGTGAACAATTCGTCACGGATCTCCTCCTGTCATTGCAGGATGAGCTCATGGTACATAGGAGACAAGAACGATGAAGGAATGTCGAACACATAACCAGACATAGAGTTCATGGCAGCCAAGAAACAGTAGCAGAGCGGCTCGGAGGCCCGAAAATGACGAAGAAAAATGACAAGGACTAGGGTTCGTAAACCCTTTTATCATCTCAATGCTTGGCCTAGGAAGAACCACGTGTTCACGTAGATAATATACCATGCAGTGGGTAATTTGCATAGTCCTTGCATGCAATCCAATATTCTATTATTAAAAATGATTTTCACTCAATCATAAGGTTTAACAAATCATTATGCAAGGTTCCATGTTATTCTGGAGTCAACCAACGTGTGCATACTATAAACTATTGAAAATATAAACTATAATCCTCAAATTGATGCCAAGTTTATATCTTAATAAATTGTATAGTTGATACAAGGGCAAATTTAAAATCATGTTATATTATTTTCAACATTATCCATGGTTTTATCGTGGAAGTGGACTAACGCCACGAACTTTAACCATTGCAAGTTATGGCATGCATAATGCAAATCAATCTAATCCTATCAAGCTTATGTTAACCATGAAATCATCAAACCTCATAAACTTTATTCATGCCTAAGTAATTCTCATGTTAGAACATATCCATGATATGTCATATGTTTACTTTTTGAATTATTATGTTTGAAAACTTTAGTTATAAACTATATAGTTTTATATTATTTCACATTAAGCTTGTTGAAAACCATTTAATGGTTGTAATATCATAAATCAATATTTTTGTCCCAAGCATATTTATGCAAGAAAAGGTTTAATTCTTTATTAATGAATAAACCATTTGGTAGCACAGTAAATAGTATAGTTACAACCGTCATTAAGCCTTAAGATATCAAAGCGAGGTTAACAACGTAAATCTTATGATATTTAGGAGATGTAAAGAAAAGGTTATTCTCGATCTTCTAACAAAGCTATGATAATAAAGTAAGAAAAGGTTATTCTTGATCTTGTAGCAAAGCTATGATAATAAAGTCTTGTTAATAACTTTGCATAGCTAATTACATTGTCATCAACATTTAGGTTGTGACATGTAATTGTTTAAGGACATAGTTTTAATTGGAAACATGAACTTTATAAACCCTAGATGTCTTTAAACCAAAACTACTGGTAAGTTTAAAGGCTTTAAAAACAAGATGAATTGTGTAGGTGTCGTTGAATATCATAGAATTTAGATCAGTGAGTGACAAATACTTGGACGATGACTATAAATCCTATACATAGTTAGTTCAGCAAGGTTTAATGTCTTTTGGCCATCTACTAACCTTATGAAGTACTTAAGCTATTTCATGTCTGATTAGTAATATTATCTTTTAGTACTATCTAAGCATTTTAGAAGATATTTAACCAGTAATCGCTTATACAAATTTTACAAGTCGATAATGAAAATTACTATTAGAACAAATCTTACAGCAGTATAGGTTATGCACTCTAAATAGATTTAACTTATGACAAAGACTATAGGTTGTAAACCAGAGTAATAAAAACTATCGCTAATTAGATTCAAGACAGAAAATCTTCTTTACTTGTATCATTGGCAATTTAGATAGAAGAAACAAACTGCTTGCTTTACCTCATTGAAGCAATTGAATTTGGAACAGCTTATTTACCGAGCTATTGTTTTTGCAAATAAAAGTATATCAGCAAGATTTATGAAAATTTGAAAGGAATTACTCGATCATTCTTACCTATAAACCTGTGAGGACAAGTAAACTTTCTGCATTAGCTCAAAAGCTAAGTAAGCCCCAGAATCCAAGACAGTTCCACCTACTTGTCGCAAATTAAAACTCATCAGCAAACTGAAAGAGAAATTGTTATACAAATTGAACCTAACCTTGTATTAAAAATTAAAATGCTAAGTACTTAAATTCATATTATGTATTAACAAATATGTTAACCAAATAATTTATAGATAACTGTAGCTGTTAGCAAACCACTTTATCAATGATTTTATGTATTTTCAAAATTTTAAATTTTTCGAAAAATTTAGGGTTTTGACACAGATTGGGAAGGCAGTGCCATCGATAGGAAGAGCACTTTAGGGTGTTGCTTCAGTATGGGATTAGGTGTGATCTCTTGGCTTAGCAGGAAATAGTTTTGCATGGCACTGAGTACAACTAAAGCAGAGTATGTCACAGCTTGTTCAACTAGTTGTGAGGCAGTATGGCTGAGGAAGATACTGTCTGATTTATTTGATCTCCAATTTGATTTATTGCGACAACCAGAGTTGTGTGAATTTATCGGAGAACCTGATGTGCCATGACAATTCGAAGAATATCGAGATCAAATATCACTATATCAGGGATACGGTGTAGAGAGGAGCAGTGAAGCTCGAGTATGTTGTGATGGATGAACATATAGCTAATGTGTTGACTAAGCCATTGGCCAGAGTGAAGTTTGAGTACTTCAGGGACAAGCTTGGTGTTCTCCAGATTGAGGTTCCCTCCAAGGGGAAGTGATGAGTATGTGATCCATTCTGACATGGTGAGAGGATTGGTTCCTTCCATGGTCAGATGTAAGGGCTGAGCCTTTTTGTCATGGTGAGAGGATTGGTTCCTTCCATGGTCAGATGTGAGTGCTGAGCCATTCTGAGGTGACTGTGAGATGTGTTCTCACATGATCAGATATAAGCATTGAATTCCATTGTCTGAATGGAGGCACTTGGTCAGTTACCAGGAATACTCGGTCTAGAGATGAGGGCCATTTTGATGTGACTGTGGGATGTGTTCCCACATGATTAGATGTAAATGCAGAACCATTCTGATGTGACTGTGGGATGTGTTCCCACATGATCAGATGTAAGTGTAGAGCCATTCTGATGTGACTGTGGGATGTGTTCCCACATGATCAGATATAAGTGCAGAGCCATTCTGAGGAGACTGTGGGATGTGTTTCCACATGATTAGATATAAGTATTGAGCCCTTCTAGCATGGATGCGGGATGTGTTGCCCACATGACTAGATATAAGTGCTGGGCCCTTCTAGCATGGATGTGGGATGTGTTCCCCACATGGCTGGATACAAGTGTTGATCCCTTCTGACATGGTTCTTGGACGTGTTCCTCCCATGGTAAGATATAAGTGCTGAGCCTTTTTGATATGGTTCTTGGATGTGTTCCTCCCATAATCAGATGTGAGTGATGAGCCTTTTCGGTATGGTTCTTGGATGTGTTCCTCCCATGATCGGATGTGAGTGCTAGGCCTTTCTGACATGGTTCTTGGATGTGTTCCTCCCATGGTCAAATGTGAGTCTTGGGTGTGCCTTTCTGACATGGTGTTGTATGTGTTCCTCTCATGGTCAGATGTAAGTGTTGGGTGGGCCATTCTGACTTAGGGTCAGATATAAGGGCTGAAGAAGACATACATGGAGGCTAGGCATACAACCAGCGTGAAAAAGGGTTGGATCTGTAGAAATTCCTATGACGAGAATAATCAAGAGATAGCACCAGTGATGATCCAGATCGAGTGATGATGATCGAACAGTGATGATCTAGATCGAGTGATGATATAGATCTAGATGAAGATGACTTGAAGATGAATATGCTAAGAACTCGATGATGATCCAAATGATACAGAGAAGAAGACTTGTGCTGATAAATTGTGTTGAGAGAATACCTTCCTAATTAAGAGGGAGTGTTGATGTAATTGTAACTTCGGAATGTATTCACTTGTATATCTTATGTATTGTAACCCGATGTTTATTCCGGGAAGTGTATGTAGTGTATTTGAGTCATGTCATGCCTCGATGTTCCTATCGAGAGATTCAATAATGTAAACAAGTCATGTAAAGTCATTGTGGGTAACCCTCCTATTGATCAAGGGTTAAAGTCCCCACATTTGTGGGTAACTAGGGTTATTAGACTCTCCTAGAGAAGTCGGCCCTATGTGAGTTAATGTAAGTCGGGTCATTAGTACCCTAGTTGTGGTTACTCGAGCTTACATAACAGAGTTAAAGGTTAAGTGAATGAAAGAATATAAATAGAGAGTGAGACTCTCTATTTATCACACACACACTCACTCATCTGGGGTGCATGAGTGAGAGAGAAGAAGCTGGGATTAGAGAAAGAGACAACTACTATTGAATATCATCTTTATGTTTCTGGGTTTTACTTTTTCCATTGGTGCTCATTTTATCTCTGAGGAAGTTGTGGGGTTTTCTCCTTTATGGTTTCCCCGAGGAAAATTCTTTGTGTCTCTTGTCTCTTATGTTTGATTACTGTGCTTGTTATTCTCTCATTTAAAGATCCTAAGATAATGCTAGCTTGAATGATAAAAAATCTAACACTTACTGTATTTTCTTTTATAATGCCACATAAATGGATAGAGCACACTCAAACTATATCTTAGTTATAAAACATTAGTCTTATAATATCCAATAAATATTAAGTTTAATTTATATCCATGACATAGTAATTATCAATTTTTCAATATATATGGATGATTATTTCCAATAACTTCTATTAATATACTTTTATTTCTTTCTGTTGAGTTTTGTTGGTTTTAATTTTTTTTAGATTTTGTGTAAAATTTTGAATTGAGCCCATATATACTCCCACTTTATATTTATTTAATTTTTTTTGTTATGTAAATGACAACATATACATTCACTTACAAGAATTCATGTACTTATTTGCAAGGCCACATCCAAAATAATATTTATGATGAGGATTACTATCATTTAAGATTAACTTTGCTCTTAAACCTATAAACTTAAATAATTACTTTGAATTATCAAGTGATTTCTTTGATGGAATAAATTGGTAGAAAATTTCATTATTTCCTTTTACATATATAACTTAAAGAATTAGGGTGAGTGCACACAAAGTTGAGGGACCTTTTAGATGAAATGGTAAAGTGAAGTCAATCACTCAAGATCCATAAAATAGAAATTATCTGAATAAATATTGACCCTGTCAAGCCTAGTCCCTAGGATTCCAACATGCTTTCCAATCAGGATAGTCAAAAACAATGTGCACACATTGTAGTTAACAAAAACATGCTCGCGTTATAATTAAAAAAATCGCGCATGCATTATATAAATCTTGTTTTATGGTTAAAACAGGTCAAGCCCGTCATTTGTCATTTTCTCCACAACCACGCATTAGAACGAGTTCAGGAGGAGAAAAATGAGCTAGGGAGAATGCGTTTTGGGTAAGAAAATGCCAACAAAATCCACCTTGGGGATCAATCTCTTCTTTGTAAGGTATTTTCTTCAAATCCTCTCATGTTAATTTCTTAATATTCAATAATTTCTATGCCCTAATATGAATTTAAACTAGTTTTTATTTAATTTATATGCCCATAAAGGAATTTACATTCCCAATGGAAACCAAAGCCTGAATTTAATCATACAAAACATTTATCATTTTGACTATTTGCATATGTATATTGACAAGCATCCTTGTGAATCCATGCCAAAATTCACATGCCCAACGGAAACCAAAACCCCAATTTACTCATAAAAAACAAATCAATTTCACTATTTGCATATGTATATTCACAAGAATATTTGTGAATCCATACCAAAATTCACAAATATGTAAAGTTTGTCAAGTATATTGCAAGTTTGCATAAGTAATTTACATGCTCAATGTAAACCAAAACCTCAATTTACTCATAAAAAATAAATCAACTTCACTATTTGCATCTGTATATTCACAAACATCCTTATGAATCCAAACCAAAATTAACAAATATGCAAAGTTTGGCAAATATATTGCAAGGTTGCATACAACTAAAAAAAATTCAAGTAGAATTCATATCTTCCCTAAAATACATAAACAAACATGGTAAATCCCTTGCCTCTATCTGAAGTATCGAAGTTGGTTGTCCAAGAACATTAATAAACACCTTATAGTTTTGATGAAACTTCCTAATCCAAGTGTTAAAATAAGATATGTATGTGTTGTTGTATTTAAGTTTTGTTTCATTTTTTTGAATTAAAAATTTATGCTATATAGACTATTCAAAATGTACCCATGATTGCAAATGTAGTAGGGTGTTTTGCTAGTTACTGTTACTTGCAAATTAAATTTGGGTATTGTAATAATCTTAATCTTAGTAGTTTGATCTCTATTTTTTTTTGTATTCTTTTGAAATAATTTTTCTTGTTTTTATAAAATGTGTGGGAATTATTGGAAGTTGATGCAATGGACAAAGTGCCATATGAGGGAAAATGTCCAGGTTCATTTTAAGCATTTCAATCCCAGCATTTTAAATCAATTACTAAAAGCTTTGATCATTGTATCAGTTCCTCATCTGAAACTTCAGTCAATTATTAAGGATTTAGGCGTCTAAATAAAAATTTGAATAATGCATACAATGTTGATTTGGAGGAATATTATATTGCATATAATCAAGCAATTTCTCCTTATATTGGACTTAATAGTTCCCCTCAACCTGATTCTGATATAGAGGAAATCATTCCATTAACTCAAGCAGAGGAAAATGAAATGAAAAATGAAGGCATAACCAAGAAATGTAGAGAAGAAATTTGGCCCAAAAACGATGTGCAAACTTTGATTTTGAAGTTTGAAGATGTTTATCTGAATTTAAATTGTGGAAACCTTGGTAAGAAACATTGGGATAAAGTGGAAAATGATGTTAATATTGAATGTAGAACATATTTCATAGGAATTCAATATAAGTACAAGTGGAACATATTGAAGAAGACTTCCAAGAAAGAGAAACATATGGAAAACAACACAGGGGGGACGCCATCAACATGGAAGTTTTATAATGATATGGATTGCATTATAGGAAAAACTCCCAAGGTGATTGGCCTGATGCAAGGTTATAATGGAAAAGAATGGGTTAATTTAAACACTTCCACAATAGAGAAAGAAACATAGGAAATGGGTAAATCACATGAAGAAGACACATCTATGTACTTGGAATATATTGACGAAGAAAATGCACAAAAAGAAACTCTTCTAAACAAAAAGGGAATTGAATGCAAACACATAAAAAGAAAAATAACTTCCAATGAAGGCTTGGGAGAGAGAATGAAGAAAATTCTAATGAATTTCACTGAAGCAATGAAAGAAATTGAGCAAGGAATATTACAACTTGAGCATGCAAAAGTGGAGCAAGAAAGAAAACAGATGGACAAAATATTGGATGTACAACTCCAAATTGAAAAACTTTTTGCTTAGGTAAATAACATTTTCTCTTTTACAGCAATAACATGGATGTAGCTTGTACATAACATGGTCCATACTCAACAAATTTATTTATGATACATAAAAATTAGTTCACTGGCCCATACTAAAACTATATTCTCTTTCCCATTCATGAAATAAAATATCTCTTTGTGCTCGACCTTGATCTCTCTCCATGGATTCACTCCATAATTGCATTGTAGAATTGGGATGTGGATCTACCTGCTTTTCTGGCTCATCTTAATGATTCATTTGTAAGAAATTATGGAGCACACAACATGCCACTACATTATTGGGCACCTTCTCCAACTCTACATCTACATCTTGAAAAAATATCCATCTCCGCTTAAGTATACCAAATGCATTCTCAGTCTTCACATGACCTCTAGATAAATATTTGTTAAAATGAGTGTGTAACAATGAACCATTGTTATTAAATGACTTCAATAAGTAGGGAGAGATAAGATAAGTAGAATCCATAATTAATTGAGGATAGACAATGCTTCCATCAATTTGAAATGTTGGAGTTGCTAACACCTCTCTCTTTTGCATTCTTTTTTTCATTGCAGAACAATTCCAATGATCAACATCATGAGCATGATCGGGACCATTGACAGATACATCCCAAAATATTTTGTGTGGGTAACATATTCCTTGCAGCAAACAATTCTAGAAATGATGTCTATTTCTATAGTTCATAGGTGTATAGCGCTCTCCTGGACGGTAAGAGAGGTTAATATGTGTGCCATCAATTGCACCACATATTGTGGGAAGCAATGTTAAAGTATGAAAGTTGCTCAAAATATTTTGTTGCCTACTACCACATGGAATGTTGATATACTCATTTTGCAAGTTTTGAAGGATAATATCCACAATGACCATAGTTTATTTTCTTACTATCGATTCTCCTACAAAATACAATTTTGTTATTATGTATGTAGAAGTTCCATGGGCGAGACGATGCAAAACTAGACTCAATGCTTTTCTAGATTGTATTGGCTCTCAGACAAATTGTTCTGTGTTTGTGCTAGGCATATATGGTTCTATTTTTTATAGAAACATATGGAAAAGAGTAAAAGACATCTTGTAGTGGCGGTGATACAATATATCACGAAAATGTGGTTGTGCTTTCCATACTTTTTTCTAAATTAAATTCCAAAATATATTTTTCCTTGGAAATTTCCACCAGTCTTTGTAGGTTTGCATATTGGATAGTGATTCAATCTCTACATACATGAGCATCATATGTATAAAGATGCTGACAAAAACATTGGATATATCAGTATTTGACGAAGAAGAATTTGTGAGAACTTCTCTTAATAAGTCATTCCAAAATAGAATCAACTTTGAATCCGTACTAGATGAAAATATGATTTTCTGCAAAAAAAATAAAAATAGAGTTTAATATAAATGAAAGTATAATTTTCTGTTACTCTTGACATCTTTATTTTGCAAATTTTATACTCTTTTGATTGATCTAATAAATTCATCTATTACACATTCTTCTATTGAATCCAGCTCATATTCTTTACCTAAATTACAGTATTACACTCCCTAATATAACAATCAACTTGAAAATATTAATATTAGGGAAGCAGCTTAAATGTTATGCATTCATTTCAATCTGAAATGTTTATAATTCAATGTTTATATACTTACTGTTTTTTATTTGTGTTCACAATACAAACATGCAATCGGCTGAGTTTCATTGGAAAATAAAAAAAAATGCATATTCTTGAGTTGTATTGGCAAAGGGAATAACAGGACAAAATTCCATTCATTAGGTCATTGATAGGGTCTCTCAGGAAAGCTAGTTACAAAATGTTTTGTAGACA
Organism: Pseudotsuga menziesii; assembly: GCA_001517045.1. Lineage (NCBI taxonomy): Eukaryota > Viridiplantae > Streptophyta > Pinopsida > Pinales > Pinaceae > Pseudotsuga > Pseudotsuga menziesii. The sequence continues at coordinate 333,355 of LPNX010895479.1, read as the reverse complement.
AAGAAGGAATCAATTAAGACACTTGGATTTAAATATAACAAAGACTTTCCACAAGTGTTGCTAAGATGTCTAAAAATAATCTATTTTTAGTGTTAGTTATTGGTGCTCTATGCAGATCACTAGAAATTTATGTGAATCATTGGAAATTTTAAGTCATTTATAACGCTGTCAGTTAATGAACTTCATGCTAGAAATTCTTTTATGTTAGTTTGTTTTAAGTTTGATGTAAGTTAATGGATCTTTCTATACAATCCAGCTATCCCATATGGAAAATACAGAATTTATACTGTTATTATTGCATTGTTGTTAATTTTTCTGTTGTTTACTATTGTTAGCATCCTATCAGCTTCAGAATATAGATATTAGTTTCCAAGTTATAGTTTTATGTTGTGAATATCTTACAGTTTGTTAAAATAAAAACAAATCTCCAATTAGTTTCATAAGAATGGTATCATAGATACTTTCTTGGCCTTAGAGGTGGACATTGACAATGGATTCATTCTCAGCATCATGGGAAGATAACTGGAGGTTTCTTTCAAATCCATTAAAAACAATTATTGTTGTATGCATTCACACTTACCAACGAATTGACAATCACAACCTACCATCGAATTGACTAGCAAATCCTCTCCTTTGATTGCATTTTTCGCAACCATCGGTGAAGACTTTTAGCGAAGAGGGAGATCAATGGAAATATGAATTCGAATGATTGTATTTTTGGAAACCATCAGTGAATACTCTTAGCTGAGATTCAGATGGATGGCCCTTATAGAAAAATTTGGAAATCTGAATTTGAATGAGTTAGCGGCATTATGAAAATTGAACTAAGTTGGATGAAAATCTAAATTTGGCTGGGTTGGCGACATTATGAGTTGGTGGCAGTTTTTAAAAATATGGCAGCTTTGATAGGACAAGTGTATTGGATAATTAATTACACATTAGCATAACTCAGTAAGTTTACACAGCCATGTGCGCAAAATAGGAATCTGGGCGTGAATGACACCATTTGTAGCTCAACCCAAGGGCCTCCCTACTCACGTCATGTGCGGAGGCTAACAGATAGTAGTTAGCGTGTCCGTGGCATATTCATGTATAGGGGTGTTCATCGAAAAGAAACCTGGAATTATTATTTGATTTGAACTTATAGTGAATGCAATATAAATGGTATACTAGACCACTTAGCAATCTACTTCGTACTTTAACGGTCTCTGGTTCCCAAACAAGATCAGCATAGAAGTCAAAAGGGAAGAATTTATTTATTGTTGTCTTGTATATTTGTTACCAAGCATATCATTAGTCATTTTTCGAAGCTAACAATGAGTTCATGCTCCCTCATTAGCAGTAGCAGTAAAAGAACATCCGCAGATTATGAAAATGTCTTGCATTGTAGCAGGGAGTTCTCCCTTAGCCTTGGGCTTCTACAGGTCTCCCTCTTTACATGATTATGATATTGAAATATGTAAAATATCTTCTTGGTAATCATGGTTTCCAGATTCCCAGAACTAGCAACATCCAGGGGCCTAGCTCTGTAGGGTATCCACTGACCCTTTTTCTCACCAATAGAGATGAGAATCTGCTTTGGAGCAAGAGCGGGAAGAGCCCAGTCAAGAGGGTGAAATCTTAGAGTGTCAATGTCCAGGTGGATAATATTCTGATTTCCCATAAGGGCCCTTTGCCTTCTCTCAATAGGATACGCCCGTTGAGGCTGGATATTCCCCTCCAGTTGCCGATCCTAAATGTGTTGGTCATTGTGATGGAAAAGTTGATGGAAGTCGATGTGGAGGGTTTTCATTATGCACTTTTGAGCAAAAAGGGTCCGCGAGAATTCATGGAGGATAACAACAAGGCCATTGTTAATGTTCTTGGTGATTCCAAACAGGAATTCTTTGGCGTTTTTGATGGTCATGGCGGAAGGATTGCTGCAGCTTTTGCTGCCGAAAATATTGGGCAAAATATTGTAGATGCTATGATCAGCATGCAAGATGAAATAGAGGAAATTCTTGAAAAGGCTATTAGAGCTGGGTACTTAAGAACAGATGTAGAATTTTTGAAGCAGGATGTTGGCATCGGTACTGCTTGTGTGACTGCTCTGATTGTAGATGGTAATTTAGCGGTTTCTAATGCTGGGGACTGTAGAGCAGTTATTAGCAAAAATGGTGCTTCTGAAGCCCTTACATGTGATCATCGAGCTGGACGGGAGGACGAGCGACAACGGGTAGAGAACTTGGGTGGAATTGTGGACCTCCATCATAGAGTTTGGAGAGTTCGAATATTTCTCATTGTATCTAGGCAAATAGGATATTCGCACATGAAAGAATGGATAACGACTGAACGAGAGACCATAAATCCTTGAAATAACATCTGATTGCAAGTTTTTAATTTTGGCATTAGATGGGTTGTGGGATAAGTTTAGTAACCAAGAAGCAATGGATATTGCAAGGCCTTTCTATGTAGAGAAGATGCCTAATTTAACATCATTAGGAGGAGGCCCTCTAGCGGCTTGTAAAACTCTTATAGATTTAGCAGTAACCAAAAAATCACAGGATGATATTAGTGTGATGATAGTACTACTCAGACACTTTTGCAAGAAAGAATATTAGTCTTGATGCAATGAGGGATGAATTCCATCAAAGAGACTTTCCTAGACTTATGTTATAGCTCAAAATGACACATCTCTGCCTGTGACCACTTTCCCATGATTTCGTCGCATGTCGACACTTCCATGACGGCACTTCATGAAAGTCACTGAAAAAACACCTATCTTGGAGGACCCATATCTTGAGTTTTGTAACTCCATTTGACCTCATCTCTACACCATTGTAAAGGTATTTCTGTTAGCTAAAAATTTCCAGACGACACCAAAGTCTGTATATGCCCAGAAATACCCTAAAAATGCGTTTTTTTCCCATCCATGAATTTCCTTAAGGCATACCCGCAGATGATATGCAAGTTGCTATCTTTCATACCCGCAGATGCCCAAAAGTTGCTCATATCCATGAATTTCTATACTAGCAACCCACGTATACTTTTCGTATCCGCAACTGTCCAGTTATGCAACCCGCGGATGCCTTTTAATAATGTCAAAAAATACGTAATTTGAATTTCGGTTAGTTTGGGTAGTTATGCAACTGAATTCTTCAGTTGTAACCACTTTGTCTTCGCCCCTAACTCTTCCTTTAGCATATAAATAGAGGTAGGGAGGTCCATGAGAGGGAGACTTGAATTTTTGCATTGTTATGCTGGAGGAATCAGGACTCTCTTTGTCCACACCTTTGCCCTAGAAGCATTCTCCTTGTGTTGCAGAGCTTGGAGGCTGAGTTCCTTGGAGAAGAGAAGTAGCAGAACCAGATCAAGGTTTCGTGAGGTGCCAAACTTGAAGAGAAGGTATACTTGTACTTGTTTTCAAGATTAATAAAGATGTGATGTCCTTCTTCTTCCCAAATCATTATTCAATGTGTGATTGAATCTCGGTTTATGATCATATGATGATGTTATTCAGATCATTAGTTCATGTATATTTGATTATCATTGTTTTATATGTGGTCATAATGGTTTGAGGAAGGTATAATTCGTTTTGCAGGTCTCTTGGAGCGAGAGGAGCACGAAGAGGATTGAAGAGAAAGCTTGGACCAGCCTTCAGTTAATCAGGTGTGGACCATTCTAATCTCTGATATTGCTTGTATTTACTTGCAAAACCATTTGCATCCACCTTTCAACCCCAGTACATTGATGGCCTCTTAAACCCTAGCCATAGGATACTTTCCTTTACAACAGAACTGGCGACTCCGCTGGGGAGAGCCTTGTCTGTTTGGGGTTTCTATTTATTTCTTCCAGTCTTTTGCATTGTTTCAAGTCTTTCTTGCCACTTAGAACCATCTTATAAGTCTGATAGCACACCTCCCCTGCCTTCTTAAGGCATTGTTTGACCTTTTTTGGGATTTTTCCACCCATCCGCGACTTGCTTATTTGAATAGTCGCGTATCTGGTTTGGTATACACGACTGCCTATACTAGCAACCCACGTATGATACGTGACTTTCCCGTTATACAACCCGCGTATGCTGGCATACGCGACTTGCTGTATTAGCAACCCACGGATGATACACGACCTGCCAGTAGTGCAACCCGTGGATGCCCCTAAAACAGTGTTTTTTCTCATTTTTGTGAATTTTCTTTTGTTTGTGGGATGTTGGGTAGGTCTTTTAGGGTCCTCTGCAGGTGCATGACTCTAGGGAGTTAGTGTCATCCTTTTTGGTTGTTCTTTATCTATGTGGTAAGCCTTTTTATAGCATTAGGGTTTACTCTTTTCCCTTTCCCCCACCTCCTTTGCTTGGTATGATTTTTGGCTTATGTTTCTGGTCATCCTCTGTTAGTGATCTTTGTTTGATTTCAGAAAATTGTTGGTGTTGTTTTCCTTCTTCTTTTGTTGGTTAACTTCACCATGCCAAAATAGTTGACTTGTCTTTTATGCAAGCCTTCCTTCCAAGTAGGGTTTATGCTGACTTTAGGGCATTCTAGAGTTTGTTTGGCGGTTGTATAGCAGAGTTCCTTTTGCTTTGTTCTTGTTATCTGCATACTTTGCTTTGTAGGTAGTTTTTCTTTTGCATTTATAAAAGAAAATCAAAAAGAACATATACTTGTTTTTGCTGCTTGCCCCCCCACCTCCTTCTTTGGCTTGACCTTGTTGGGTAAGGTACTGAGCAGCCTTTGTTTGTAGGTTTAGATTGATACTTGGGACTTCTTAAACTTTGTTTATGTCGGTCTTTTTGCTCAGTCTCTTCATTCCAAAGTTGTTTCCTTGTTTACCTTTGTAAGCCTTCTTTTCAAGAGAGGTTGATATACAACTTTAGGGAAACCTAGGGTTTGTTTCTAGGGTGTAGAGTAGTTGTCTATTTGCTTTGCTTACAGTACTTGCTTGCATCAGTTGATAGGATGATTTTTCTTTTGCATTTATAAAAGAAAAAGACAAAAACACATGTTTGCTTTATATGCATGTAGATTAGGTTTTTAGTCTAGATTGCATGGCATATCACTGTTTTTGAAAAAATAAAAATAAAAAGAATTTATTCTTTTGTGGCTTTCAAGTTTTATATTTGAAAAAGAAAGAGAATAGTTTTGCTTTTTGCATTTCATATCTCTTTGCTTAGTAATTTTGTTTCAACTTTGAGTCAAAACACCACATAAGTTTCATGCCATTTACCCTCTGACTAAAAGCAACCCTTAAAATAAACGATATAATTTAAAAATTATTAGTAAGTTTTATTTTATAGGGTCATACACCAACTAGCTCAGGCTAGACTTGTGGATTAGGGAGTTTCAACTCTCCACAAGTGTTAAAATCTCAGACGTAGTTGGCCAATCACTAGGTAAATCCTTTTCTATGTTGATTGTATCTCAGAAGCTCCTCTCAAACGAGAGTTAAGCACGAGGCCGTGTGGAGGCTTGGACAGAGGAGATAACCCTCCGAATCCTTGTCAAAGCGTAACTCAAGAGTTTTACGCATCAGGGGATTCTGTCCTAGACAGAGTCGGGCTCAGCTACCCTACCCATGCGTACGAGTCCGACTTGCAACTGTCCCCCCAGACTGTCAATATAGTTAAGGTAGCCTTTAGTCTCTTTGACATCTAGGGTTCATACACAGGTACACCGGAGGGTTATTTCTGGTTGACCTTGGACGGGCTTGGAAGGTAACCCTGGTAGAAAGTGTGGGAGGGCGGTGGGTGATTCCTCCGCTTGTGCCTAAGAACATCTTTAGGGAGACCAAGTAACTGTCCATCAGCTTTCTTCTGGAAAGTATATCTTATACCTGTTTGTCTATTTGGCTTTAGGAATTTTTAGTGAGTGCTGTGTGGTTTTCCTGTACTTAGTGTGCCTTTAGGTGTATGCTTTGTAATTTTGGTTTCCTATCAACCTCAGACTTTGTCTCCTAGTTTGAAACTATGGCTAACACCCCTTTGAACACCAACCAAGAGATCCCCATGCTGGGAACTCCTTGTACTATTCCTCTCATGGGGAATGTTGGTGTTCCCTTGATGGCCACTTTGAATCTACCTGGATTCACGCTAGGGCTACCGATGTGGTTGTTTTCCACTCCAACTGTCCTGAATGATCCTGATGCTTCTCAAGTAAGCTCCTTATATCAAGGGCATCAAAAAAATGCTTCCCCTTCACCTGTATTTTATTCTCCTCCTCCTTCTACCTCATGCGGTGAAAGTACTAATACTAGTAACCGACAGTCTAAAAGGAGTAAAAGAAGGAGGAATAGGAAGAAGGCACATAAGCAAGGGGGCACCCGTTCAACCTCTGCAAGTCAAGTTGAACCTCACCACCTAGCCTTTGTAGTTCATGCTGGGGGCACCTATCCAACCTCTGCAGGTCATGTTGGATCTAAGCACTCAACCTCTGCAAGTCAAGTTGATCTTCACCATCCAGCCTCTGTTGATCATGCTGGTGGGATCCTTCCAACCTTTCCAGGTCATGTTGGATCCAGTCACTCAGCCTCTATAGTTCATGCTGAGGACACCCATTCAACCTCTGTTGTTCAAGTTGAACCACCCCATCTAACCTCTGTAAGTCATGTTGGATCCATCCACCCAGCCTCTGTGGTTCATACTGGGGGCACACACTCAACTACTGAAAATCATGTTGATCCTAACCATTCAACCTCTATTGTTCATGTTGGTGGTGCCCATCCAACCTCTGTAGGTCATGTTGGACCCAGTCTCTCAGCCTTTGCAAGTCATGCTGGGGGCAGTCTCTCAGCCTCTATGGTTCATGCTGAAGACAATCCGTCAGCCACTGTGAATCATGTTGACACTGTTGAAAAGACCACCCGTTCAAAACACAAGCCCAAGTTTCCTTGTAAGCTTTGTGAGGGAGACCACCTTACTTATAAATGCCCTTCTATTGCAGAGGTGTGAAGAGTTTGGATTCATGGTCATCCCGTTTTTGAACATCCTGAAGTCTCTCAACAACCAGCCTCTCTTAGCGAGGTTGGATCTAGTCACCCAGCCTCTGTAGTTCATGCTGGGGGAAAACTCTCATCCTCTGCAGGTCATGTTGAGAGCAAACAGTCAGCCACTGCTAGTCATGTTGAAACCGTTGAGAAAACTAGTCGGTCGAAGTGCAAACTTAATTTCCCTTGTAAGCTATGCGAGGGAGATCATCTTACTCACCATTTCCCTACTATCGCAGAGGTGCGAAGAGTGTGGTCCGAGACTCAAGAATTTCCTTCTCCTGAACAATCTATAGTTTCTCAACAACCTACTCAACCTTTGGTTGATCAAGTGGTTGAACCAATCTCAGATTTGGTCGATCCCACTCTTCTTTCGAAAAGTGATCCTAATGTGATTGAACCAATGTCATCTTTGGTCAATCCCACTCTCCCTTCAGAGAGTGACTTTCATGAAGCAGTTGAATCGAGTCCATTATCGATCAATCCCACTCTTCCTTTGGAGAGTGAAGTGTATGCTAGTCACATTTTCTTCACTACCAGTTCAGAACTTACTGAACAAGGGGGCACTGAACTTGTTTTAGATCAACCCATACCAAGCTCTCGGATTGCTTCCTTTGATTGGGTTAGCCTAGTTGAGCCGCGCCTTCCTTCCATTGCACCTTTCCAGATAAAGGTCAAAGTTGAACCTTATACAATTGCTCATTGTATTGTTGATGAAGGAGCCTCAGTTAGTATTTTGTCTGCTCGTGCTTGGCGAGGCATGGGATCTCCCAGCCTTATGTTGACTGCTAGTCAGTTATTGGCTTTTGATAGAAGAACTTGTGTAGCCTTGGGAATTCTTGCTCAAACACCTGTTACTTTGGGTGGGAATACCGTCTTAGTTGACATCATGGTGATAGAAGACCCCTTGGACTTCAATATGCTCCTTGGACGTGATTATGTCTATGCCATGCAAGCTGTGGTGTCAACATTCTTTTGTGTGATGTAATTTAATCATGGTGAAGAAATTGTCACTATCGATTAGTTGGATTATCTTGATCCTTCTCCTGACCCAACTAGAGACCAGGTCTTTCCTTTATTGGTTCCCAGTGTTTCTATAGACACTACCCCGCCACAGGTGAACTGTGTGGCCTCTTGTCCTTTGTGTTCAATTGCTACTGAGAAGCAGCCTCTGTTTTCATGCTTACCTTCTCGAGACTTGGTCCCAGCAGTTGACCGGGTGAGTCATCCTATACAGACTGTAGAGTCTTCTCTCCACTCTGTTGATTCATTTGAAAGTTTAGATATGTGTTCTATCTCAGATGATCTCCTTAAGCTCGGATGAAGTCTTCCTAGAGTCTTTGATACAATTTGACCTTCTTTTGGATGTTGGTTCAGTTGTGACTAAGTCTAACCCTAATTTTCCTAGTAAGCCTGACCTTTCTTCTTATGTTGGTCTTGTTGAGTCTTTTGACTCTTCCTTCGAACAGCAAGCCAGTGATCCTAATGAGTTTGATTTTTCTTATGAATTTTTCAACTCCTGTGATACTGAGTTTGTTCCTACAAACTCTATCTCCCTTGTTGATTTTTGCTCTCCTTCTGAGGTTGATATTACTGATTATAAACCCTCGAGCCTTGGTTCTATAGAATCCTCTTCAATTGATTCTTCCTTGACTTTCCCTTTTGTAGAAGATAGCAAATTCGCATGTGCTTCTGCCAAAGTGACCCACATCAGATCGTTTCTTCTGAATATGGTCCTGATGTTGTTGTTTCTTGGAGACAGCATTTTTAGTTGGATTCACAACTGTTTACTGGGATCACCTTGTTGTTCAAGTCGTAATTGCATTTTCATGTGCCCTGCTCACGCTTATGAGCCTAATGCCGGCTTCCACGCTTTTAGCTCGTTGTATAAGCCCTCATCTTTGTTCTCATCATCACTTAGCCTTGTATCATTTTGCCTTTGCAACTTGACACCCTTCACCTTGAGGAGACGTTCCCTGAGTGTCCTTATCTTGCTCACTTTCCTTGCATTATGCATAGGTCTGTTCCTTGCGCTTGGAACTAGTTTCGCTTGCCTATGACACTCGTCTCCTCGCATTTAGAGCATTCTTTTTGCTCTACTTCGAGCTCTTTAAAAACAGTAAAGAGGCCGTGAGTTGAATTTTCCGGACTCGTTAAAACTTCATGGGAAATATTTTGAGTTTCTTTAGGCCCAGGTCTGACTACTCAAAATAGACTTGACTTCCGAGTAAACTTGTCCATTCAGGCTCGTTAAGAATATGTGAATGGGCATCCACATTGGTGGTAGGTTATCTCTTTCTCAGACCATGTGGAATAATACGAGAAAGGAACACTCTCTTTTGTTTGGAATTGAGAAGAGTATTCTCAGGCATAGGTTTATCTCTTTTCTGGACCTGAGGGACTAAAATTACAAAAAAGGAACCCCCGGTATGAGCTTAGTTTTCTGCTTTTCATGCTCTGGACCAAAACATGAAAAAGATTCCGAGTGTACTTTATGTCTTTGTCATGCTCGTTAAACCTTAAAGAACAAAGCATCGAGTTTATTGTTGTAAGCCCCATTTCTCGTAATCAAATGGATCTTTCCGAGTGATCTTGCCTTCCTTCACACTCGTAAAACTCAGGCTATATGCTGCTTTTGAAGGAGCATTGGGTAGGTGGTAATTTAACCTTTTTCGGACCTTCCTGACTAAGTACGAAAAAGGTACGCCTTTTCTTCTTCGAAAGTTAAGAGAGTTCTTCTTTGGTTTGTTTTATACTTTTTCGGCCTTAGGAGACTAAATTGTACGAAAAAGGACCCCCCCTGGAGTCTTCTTTGGATTTTTCAGACTCTCTAAACTATGAAAACACCGTCAAGCATGTACTAGTTCGGGCTCGTAAAATCCACGAATCAGCGCTTTATCAAGCATTCTTCTTTCTTTTCTTTGAGCTTGCCGAAAATGAAGATGGTCCCGAGTTTGCTTTCTTGGACTCGTTAAACCTTTACAAGAAAGAGGGGAAGGGAAGTTCATTCACATGTTTTTTACATCATGGAAGCAAGTCTTGTTTCCTTGAACAAAGCATTAGTTTTGAGTCTATCAACAGTTGGGTCCTAGTATTTTTACCTTATCCTGATTCATAGTTTCTTACTCCTTCAGTTGGTCTCTTTTCCAATTACATGGGGAATCTGTCAATGTCTCCTACATTGCAGATTTGTTTCGTTGGTCCTTGTGTGTCAAAAGCTACCTAAGTCACTTTTGTTTCGTGCTCACTGTTCAAGGATTAAACCTTTGTCGGCCATTCTATAGTTTCCTTGACCTTTTGTGTCAGCCATTCCCTGGTATCAGTTCATTACATCATGTCTTTGGCGTTCCTTATCATGAAATTCAGTACCAATTCCAGATCCAAGTAGTCTTTGATTTACCTCGTGTTGGATGATGAAGGATGCCTTAATGCCTTCCTTCCAATGGATCTCTTCCTATCGACTGCAACACATCTTGCTCTGGGAATGAGATTTAGAGTTTTATAACAGTACCTTGGGGATTGTAGTCATAAGTGGCAATTTCCCTCGCTATTGGGTAGTGGGAATACCTTAATGTCTCCTACTCAATGGATTCTTCAAGTGTTCGACTTCAAGTCCTTGTAATCACACTTGTTAGAATGTACTAGGTACCTTGGGGACCATTTTCATTAATGGTGGTTTCCCTCGTGTTTTGTTAATGGCTCTCATTATTGACCGGTAATCAAACGTTTTCCTCCATGTTCGACTTCAGCTCCTTTATTCGCATGGTTAGGATTCGTACATTTTTTGGGCGGTTTGGATTGAAGACCTTGGGCCGACAGTAGCATTGTCATTTTTGCTATTGCCTGAGTTGCGCAAGACCTTGTTATACTTTATATGACATTTTACTGAGACATAGATCCACCTTGTATTTTTGTGGCTATGATCGATTGTTGAGCATGGATCTACCTTGTTCATTTGTGGTCATGACTCCTTTAGATTTGATATGGCACCTTTTTGCATATTGAGCGACCATGATAGTTTCATCAGTTATACATATGTTGGATCTGCCTATATCTTTATGGCGATGTTTTGTATATGGACTTGTATGTCCCAGAGATCAGTTTTTCTGGCATTTATCTCTCTTACAGGTACCTTTGTTTGAGCCTTTTGATCTTGGATTCTCTGCTCTCTCCATACTCAGCTATTGTCTTCAGCTATCGTCTTCCCCTCTAACCTCACACATTAGGGGGCATTTGTTATAGCTCAAAATGACACATCTCTTCCTGTGACCACTTTCCCATGATTTCGTCGCATGTCGACACTTCCATGACAACACTTCATGAAAGTCACTAAAAAAACACCTATCTTGGAGGACCCATATCTTGAGTTCTGTAACTCCGTTTGACCTCATTGCTGCATCGTTGGAAATTTATTTCTATTAGCTAAAACTTTCCAGAAGACACCAAAGTCTGAATATGCCCAGAAATACCCTAAAAATGTGTTTTTTGCCCATCCGCGACTTTTCTTAAGGCATACCTGCGGATGATACGCGAGTTACTCTCTTTCATACCCGCGGATGCCCAAAAGTTGCTCATATCCGTGACTTTCTGTACTAGCAACCCACGTATACTTTTCGTATCCGCGACTGTCCAGTTATGCAACCCGTGGATGCCTTTTAAAAATGTCAAAAAATATGTAATTTGAATCGGTTAGTTTGGGTAGTTATGCAACTGACTTCTTCAGTTGTAACCACTTTTTCTTCACCCCTAACTCTTCCTTTAGCATATAAATAGAGGTAGGGAGGTCCATGAGAGGGAGGCTTGAATTTTTGCATTGTTATGCTGGAGGAATCGGGACTTTCTTTGCCCACACCTTTGCCTTAGAAGCATTCTCCTTATGTTGCAGAGCATGGAGGATGAGTTCCTTGGAGAAGAGAAGCAACAGAACTGGATCAAGGTTTCGTGAGGTGCCAAACTTGAAGAGAAGGTATACTTGTACTTGTTTTCAAGATTAATAAAGATGTGATGTCCTTCTTCTTCCGAAATCATTGTTCAATGTGTGATTGAATCTCTGTTTATGATCATATGATGATGTTATTTAGATCATTAGTTCATGTATATTTGATTATCATTGTTTTATATGTGGTCATAATGGTTTGAGGAAGGTATAATTCGTTTTGTAGGTCTCTTGGAGCGAGAGGAGCATGAAGAGGATTGAAGAGAAAGCTTGGACCAGCCTTCAGTTAATCAGGGGTGGACCATTCTAATCTCTGATCTTGCTTGTATTTACTTGCATAACCATTTGCATCCACCTTTCAACCCCAATACGTTGATGGCCTCTTAAACCCTAGCCATAGGATACTTTCCTTTACAACAACTTATAACGATCCGAACCATTTTCCACACTCTATATTCTTGATAAGTATGGGAAGCATGGTTCTTCCATTCTTTTATGTGAAATGGAGTGAAATCGAGACATCAATATCTCTTTTATGTGAAATGGAGACACCAAAATATATTTTTGTATAGTGCCACAAATTAATGGGCCTAATGATTACTTTTTCATAATTATTGTCAAGAGGTCCATTCTATAGCTAAGTAGGAGATATGTGTAATTTTTTCTGTGTTCATACTAGAGCTGACTCGTGTCCTTTATAATAAATAACATGTCTATTCAATTTAGATTTAAAATATTTTTTAGAACCAGACTACAAATTAAAACCATAAACAATCCACTCACATTTCCTCAACATTTGCACTCTAAAAACAAGGATTTGTAGTTCCAGATATTTTGACATATCCTTTTTAAGATGGATCTATACTGGTTCATTAATGCATTTCAATGATCTTGATAGAATTGCCATGGCATTTGATATATAAGTTTATACGATGTCCACAAGTTTTAACCTCATGATCAAGTTATATGTTCACAACATTATACACTTTGCCACCAAGTTATTTTAACCTCATGATAAAGTTATATGTTCACAACATTATAAACTTTGCCACCAAGTTAGTTTTATATTATTAGAATAAATTTTTAATTTAAATTTTGTAATAATATTTTTGTTGAAATAAATTTAATAAATTTATGTTATCTCCCAAAATAAATTTATTTTCAATAAGTTCACTCATACAATTTATTTTTTGATAGGATGAATATTTCAAGTCATATTACGAAAGACATTGGGGTCACTAACAAAGTTGGGATATCTGATATTCTGTTATTTGATAAATTTTTAAAGTTTTAGCTTTCAGTGGCTTAGGCAATATTTTCAAGAGCTCATTAGCCACCGAAAATCCTAGCTTTCGGAAGCTAACAGTTTAACGCAGGACCATGATTATCCACCAAAATCTCACTCATTACTTTATTTATTAAAATTCTGGTAAAAGGACTTTCGGTGGATTAGGCGAGCTTTCCAACAGTTCATTGGCCACTAAAAAGCTTTGGTTTCGGCAAATTAACGACGGTTTTCCAGAGGATGTTGACCACCAAAAGTGAATGAGATACGTTGTGGAAGAAAGAACATTTTCGTGGCTTGGGTGAACATGTTGGCAGTTCATTAGCCATCGAAAGCTCAGCTTTCGGTAGCTAGCAAACAAAACCCTAAATACTCTTAACCACCTAAAAGGCACAGGGAGGAGGACCCACTAAAAAAACTCAAAACACAGGTTTTCATGGCTAAGCGTGGTTTCAAAACAGTCTCTAAGCCACTGAAAGCAGACTTTCAGCAGCTAAGACTGAAATTTCAGGGCACTCTAAGCCACTGAAATAGGCGGTTTACTATGAAAATGCATCATTTTAAAACGGTGATTTTGCCACGATTAGAGAAACATTTTGCAAAACTCTTGAAGTTTTTTTCCCTAACATCTCCTAGACCAATCACCTCTCTCTGTTTTCCTACAGGTATTTCAGATTTGGAGAATTGAATCCATCTCTGAGACCTAATGTTCGGATCTCAGAATTTCCCTGTTTTACACATGTTTTTGAAATACAGATATCTGGAAAATGGAAACGAATTTCAAAAAACTGAGAGAGGTTGTTTCTCACCAAAAACCAATATACAAAAACATTAGAGGAAATTTCAACTCAAAATTGGCCTTTTAACTTTTATTCAAAANAACGTAATGATAATGTCATCATTACGTTTTTTCAGGTATTTCTTGTTTTTGGGGTAGCGGGGTCCGTCAAAAGTATGCCGAGTGGGTACTCGTTGGATGCGGAATTTCATTCCGCATCCAACGAGCTCTCCCGATCGAAATGTGAGTAAAAATACAGGGAGATATGTCAAAAATACAAACAAAAAAGTAGTTTTTTTCTTTTCTTCCTCCAAAATTAATAAATATTATTTTATTATTTTAACTATTATTTTATTAGTTCATTTTAGGAGGCCCATTTTGAGTTGAAATTTCCTCTAATGTATATTTTAGTTTATACACATGTATCATATATTTGGAGAACCAAATGCATCTCTGAGCCCCAGTTTTCAGTAGTTTGGCCAAATTTTTAGGGCAAAAATTGACCTAACAGGGCAGGTTATAGTAGAAAAATGAAGCGTTTTACTTCACCAACACCTGGGAAAGAGCAGGATGAACAAATAATAGAGACATCCTCAAGCAAACCTAGGTCTCAAAGAGTAAACAAAATGCTAGAGGAGATACAGGAACTAGAGTTTTGGACGGGGAGATAAAGAGGAATAACGACATTTTTACTAAGAGGAATAAGCACTTGCACAATTATGTTCTGGAGATGATTGTATGTCCTATTGAAAAGAAGGAATCTGAGGCTGATGAAGGACAACACGAGACTTTATAGAATGATCGGATTGATGAGATTACAGAAGAGAAATGCAAACCCTAGCCCTCAAACTCATCTTGCGATGGAAACCCTAGCAGAGGCAGCAACAAGCTTTCAGGATCCAAAGGTAGCCCATGATGTTTCAAATCTTATGCAAGATGAAGAAATATCAGAATATCAATAACAAAATTGAAAATGATGTAATTTAGGAGGTTTCCTACAAATTTTGCAAGAACAGGGCTTTCAGTGGCTTAGGAGGACGTTAAAGCGGTTCATTAGCCACTGAAAGCAGTGCTTTCGGCAGCTAACTGACCTGAAATTTTGATTCCTTAACCACCAAAAGCAGAAAAGGCACAAAATCAAATTTTGGCACAAAAGGCCAGTTTTGGGCAAACATAAATATCTCAGGGATGAAGTGTAAAAGCTGAAAGTTACTGAAGTGCACCATCAAAGGAGGTCTATTCTAGGTTTGTGGATACATCAAAGAGGAGATGGTCACAAAACCCTACCTATTTTAACCAACAGTGGCTCATCCATCAAAAGACCAGTTACAACTTTCCTCCAGTACTCACTACAGTCATCAAAAGGTTGAAAGAGTGAACAAGTGTTAGAGTTAGTTAAACTAGTTGTTAAATTAGGGTTTCTAACGTAATTTTGCAAAAACATTAATTTTATTTATTTTTAGTAAAACAGATCCAATTTTTCAGGATCTGAATATTTTTTGTAAAGGCTATAAAGCCTAACACTTATGTTATAGAAAATGTTCAGCTTTGGGGACTTGTAGACCATTACTATTGTCAAGCTTCTCATATTTTTCATGACCTAATATAAGCTCTTTTGCTATCATATGTTCAGCTTCCATTTCTTGTCCATTATGTGCTATTCAGGTTTATTCAGGTTAATTGATGTGTGATAGCTGTCATTCTATTGGCATATTGATGATTTGAATTATAAGTACTTTCCTTGTTATGATTAGCCATTTATATATATCTGTTTTATGTATGAATATCCTAGCATGATAAGTTCTCCATCTCTGCACCATATTATCAAACCTCTGAATAGTGGTAGTTAGAAGCCTTATCCTTGATTGAGTTTCATGCATATCTTGAGAGTGTGAGGTCCTGTAGGTCACCTCACTTGATCCACTTAAAAAACCATAAAAACATTTAAGTTACTAGATATCCTCGAGCAGCAACCTAGAAAAGTTTCCTCGAATAATAACAATTTATAAAAATATTTAAATTATGTAATTTGAACAAATTATATTTACAATTTCCATAACCTCAACCATCTTATAAAGTTTTAATTTACATCCTTGTCTGAGAAACTTTGTCCATCTTACCATAGACTTTTAACTTACATCCTTTATAATGTATTACAACATTTGTCCATCTTACCATAAACGTTTAAATTACAACTTTGTCACATATCATAGACTTTGTCCATCCTACCATAAACTTTTAACTTACATCCTTTGTCACATGTTAAATTCTTTGTGAGAGTTTAAAGAAGGAAGCAGTGTAGCTATTGCTTATTTTGTAAAATCGAGTACATACAGAAATATACATCTGATTCACAATTTGATAGGGTACATATTAAAGACTTTGTGAGGGTTTAAAGAAAGAAGCAATGCAGGTATTGTTTAGTTTGTAAAATCAAGTACCAATAGAAATATAAATTTGATTCACAATTTGAAAGGGTTTCTAATCGAACACATCATGTGGGAGAGAATGTCAACAAAACAACCTTTGATGGTTTTGAGGAGGAAGCAGTCAAACTTATATTAGTTGATCGGTAATTGTAGGACAGTGATCGATGACAAACAGAATTGTTACATGTGTAAAACTGATTTACAATCTGACAGAGTTGCTAATTAAATATAACAGTCTCGGGAATGCCAAGAATTATAACGTTTATAAGAATAATGTTTTTTATGGGACATTTAACGTTATAATAATGTTTTTATATATATTAAATGTAAGTTTGTTCTCATAGATAAGTTTAATGTTGTGCATAATATTATTATATTATAAGTTTATTTAAAAAAATATTAATATAGTTATTAATAATCTTTAAATTAGCATAGCCACATAAATGGTAAACAGTAACAAGTCCCAAATTAAGTGCCATGAATAAGTTATCTCTTAATATATTAATATTAATATAGACTTTTCATTTTTTTTAATTGTCAATGTTGACATGTTTATCACAAATTTACATGTAAAATACAAGTAAAAATGAAAAAACTTTCTGTGGACTGTGAAATTCCATCACAAATTTACATGTCAAATAGGTGTAAAAATGAAAAAGACTTTTTATGGACCGTCAAATTCCAGGCGTGCTACATCACAAATTTACATGTCAAATAAGTGTAAAAATGAAAAAATACTTTTTGTGGATCGTCAAATTCCAGGAATGACATTCAAAGGTTTCCAAACCACTAGGAGTGCACATTACCGTGCCACTAAGTGTAGTTTTCACATGAGTTAATTTCTATTTTTATTTCCAACTAACACAAACTGCAGTTATCACATAAGGTACTTTTTTTATAATTGTTTATTACTAATTTTAAATGACGCCTATAAAATCAATCTTTATAGTATATTTGTCTCATCCTCCTTCAATCTAGGAAAACAATCGAAGACAATCCACCCCACAATTCTAAGATATAAAGACCTATAAACCTAAAAATAAATATCTTTAAATATTACAGAAAAAATATTTATATATATTTAATTTATTAGTAACTATACTTAAATTTATTAGATTAAATAATTATTATCTTAGAATTAACTATCATTACATAATTTTATTACATTAAATAATTACTATAACACCCTAGAATTAATTATTATGATTAATTGTGGTGAAAATACTTTTTTATTATTTTATTAGTTTTGAGAGAAATGTTAAGAATAAAACAATTTGTAATCAAAACAATTTGTATTTAATAAAGATGTTGAGAGTGGCAAAAGTGGATATAGCTATTGAAGAGTGTTTGCTGACCCACAAGAGGAAAATAAAAGTGACAGGAGCCATTGAGTGAGAACTCAAAATGCATGAGGCATCATCTCCAAAAATCAGGTATGCAGTCATACTTGAGTGCTAAAGAGTCCTAGGCAAAATACTATATAATAGTATGTACATGAGCAACAAGAGGCTAGGATTAGACGGGGATTAAAACATCTGTGAAATGCAAGAGATGGCACATTTAGATTTTTCTCTTGTGGTTCAGCGAACATGCTTAAGGGTTCTGGAGCAAGTAACTTGGCTTTTCTAGGAGTTGGTTGGGAAACAAAATTTTCACTCTTGGTTTACCAAAGCGTTGGTTCCAAGTTTCTACTTTACAATTTAAATAGTGCAGAATATATCTTGCTAGATCTCTAGTAATTAATATAAAAATTGTTTTCGATTAATTTATTGTTGATATACTTGGATCTTGCACCAAAAGAGTGAATATACCTTCTAATATGCCCAAAAATTCTTATAAGTGACAGTATATTTCTTAATATGCTTCATCTTCCTAGATATCATACTAGCATTTGCACCAAGAGGTGCAAAGGAATGCTGAGAGGGTAAAAATATTAAGTCTTTCCAAAACTAAACTTTTCTGGCTTACCTTCAGAGATTGGAAGTTACATTTTAATAATACTTTTGTGGGTACTACTGAGCCAAATTACAACTGAGGTTTTGCCTCAAAACATTGATGACTAAATACATCAATGACATCCCCTATCAGAGGATCAACGTATCTCTCTCCACCTGCTCTCTCCTTTCCCCTCTCTCTCCCTCTCTCCTTGCTCCTCTCCCCCTCCCCCCTCTCTCCCCTTGTCTCTCTCTCCCCCTCCCCACTTTCCCCCTCTCTCTTTCCCTCCCCCTCTCTCCCTCTCCCTCTCCCTTTCCCTCTTTCTCTCTCTCTCTCCCTCCTTCCCTCAGAAGCCGATTTTCGCATCCCGAACAAAAAATACGAAACCGACAAAGCTTGAAAACACGAGAACCCTATTTCGTAAGTGGAGGAGTCGACTTCCACAATGCTAACTAAAAATATGAAATTGGGAAGGTGTGAGAGTGTGGAAGACATGTTTCTCATTGAAATATATTGATTTTTTTTAATTAATAGTATTTATTTTTAATAATAACATTTCAAGTGAATTTTAATGTAAATATTTTGGGACAATGACTAAGAAACCTCTTAAATTGGATTTGAGAGTTAATGAAATTGCAAAATAATTTAAACTTATATAGAAATTAATAGTTTACATTTTTTTATGATTATTTAAAAAATATTTAAAAGTTAACTGCTCATATTAACCATTAAATTCTCCTCTGAAATGGAGTCATGAAAATATAACCTTCAAAATCATATGTGATTCTAATTATAACCATTATTTTAAAATACAAATTTATGTGATTATAATAGTATGTTTGTATTAATAATATTATTTACATGACTCTTAATTAATATTAAAATACAAACCAATATTATTTACATGACTAAAATAATATTAATATAATATCAATGCAGAGTGTGTAAATCAAGAGCAGGATAGTGAAGGATTGCAAGTTTCAAAATTCCAAAAGCGAACTTCTCCATCTGGAACCAGAAAAACCTGAAAAGTGTGAAAGTGCGGGAACCATGTTTCATAAGTGGAGGAGCCGACTTCCGCTAGAAAATCGAGAAGGTGTGAGAGTTCGGAAATTGGGAAGATGTGAGAGTGCAGAAGACCATAAATATTTGGAGTCTGCAACTGAATAGTGTAAAAACTATAAAATTTAGAAAAATTGTTCGAGAAACATAACTATAGAGAAATATTTCATAAATTTACTCAATAATAAATAAGCAATAAATCCACATTATTATGCATATGAGAAACTACTTTTTTTAAGGTTTGGTGGATTTGTGTCATCTTTTTTTTAAGTTTAAGATATTTAAACTTGTTTTTTTTAAAGTAACATGAAATCCTTTTTATTTATTTATTTATTCAAAAGCAATATAATTGTTTGAAAAAGAGTAATTGTAAAATATATGATAATAATATAATAAAAATTTTCATTTAATATTTTATATTTTTAATATTTATAAATATATTTTAATAATTTAAATATAAAATATACTAACAAATCATAAATATAGTTTAATAATTTAAATATAAAATATACTAACAAATTATGTAACTTAATTCTTTACTTTTAAAATAAATTAGGGAATTCTTTGCTTAAAAATATAAAAATAAATAAATAGAGGTTCAAAATTGAGGTAAATTTAGGTTGGGGCTTCCAAATCTTAAAATAATATCTCGTTAGAAGTTAGGAAGCTTCCACATAATAATATTATTAGTACTTTATTTTTATTTTTTTAATTAAAAAATGTTAAGTATTAATAGAATATTATATTGAAAATTTATAAATATTAATATATAATAAATTGATAAATTGATTATCATTTTACTTTTCACTTTCCTCTTTCCAAGGTAGAAAGTCTAAAGGTAAATTGATAAATTGATTATCAATTTACCTTTCCCCTTTAGGCTTTCCAAAAGCAAAACAATGTTCTGAAGTTACAACTAAATTGATTTTATTTTTTAGAAAGAAAGAGAAACTACTTCATCCACACAAATAAAAACAAAAAGAATACTTGCACATTGAAAGCGGCAAGCTTCAACTGATGAAAGCCACAATTCTTATGCACATTGAAAATACTGAAATATAAACTAATCTGTGCAGATCACAAATTTGCATCCTTAAAGTTGGAATATAAACTAGACTTTTCCTTAAGGTTGATTGTCCTTTTTTTTAGTTTTTTGGGATTTGAAATTGTATTTGTATTATAATATTATTTGTTTTTAATTATTAATTAGTATAGATATATTTAAAAGGTGATCGGCTTTCATTACTTTATGTTTTAATTTTTGCTGAATTAGGTTTTTTTTTTCTGGGAAAAAAATTTAAAAAGGGATCAGCAATTTAATAAATTATTCTTCTGCAAAATTGCATGGACTTTTCCTTCCGCAATGCGGATTGCCAGTTGCGGGATGCTCCATATACTTTAACAGTTATCTTTCTCGCAACCCGCAATCCTCGTTGCAGAAGGAAGAGTCAATGAGATAGCTGACAATTTATTAAATTGAGGAATTGCTAAAAGAGAATTTTGTGCATTGTGAAAGTGAATTTTGTGCATTGTGAAAGTGAAGTTCCGGAACAACAATTTTGTTTTATCTTAAAAACCCGTTATAATGTATATTCATTCCAAGAAGGTCGCGGTTTGAAACTACTCTAGAACAAAAATAGAAATGAACGAGCCTTCAAAAAAAATTAACACTCGGGAAATATGCATCTTCATTTGCTTAAATGCGAGTTCCTAAACAATCCATTCAGTTATACCTCCAATTGGCTACCCAAATTATTATTTTTTGTACTTGAGGATAGTTGGGTGGAACTCAGGGCTTAATTTTCTGATTTTTTTTTGCAACTAGACAGAGATTTTGCTGGTTCCCTTTGTTGGTTAGTTTATACAACCAGAAGTGCGTTTCCACCACCTTTACGCAGGCAAAGTTTTAGGCTCAAAATTGTGAGCAAACAACTTTTGAGAATTAAAACAATATAACCAAAGAGTTATCAACAAAATCGAAACATAGAGCTTCTTGAAGAAATATAGTAGAGATGTGATGTGATATGGATTACATTTATATCATGGGATGTGATTTAGTTTAGTCTGTTCAAATAAGTATGGAATATATAAGAGTTTATGGATAATTTCATTGCTGCATGCAAATCTCTCTATATAATTGGGAATGTAAAGACATTTTTTATTTACCAAAAAAAATTAAAGTGGATACTTGAATGCGGAGGGATTTTGTTCAATACGGTAAAGCTACACAAAAACTTGCAGAGATCTATTTATGCACCTGTAGAAAGATGAGATGTGTTTTTTTTCCGTTATAGATCTATTTCTGGGATCTGTTTTCTTCTTAATATATAGCAGTGAATATGTGAGAGTGATGTTTCGATTATCTTTTCTATGTGTTAGAGTTTATTTATATTAGAATAAAGTTCGGCTCTTTCTCTAATGTGTGGATTTAGGTGAATTTGTATGTTCAAGTGAGGTTGGAAATTTTCAATTCTGTGTGGATTTAGGTGAATTTGTATGTTCAAGTGAGGTTGGAAATTTTCAATTCTGTGTGGATTTAGGTGATTTTGTAGTGAAGTGACGTTGAATTTTTTTTTAATAATGAATAAGTGATATTAGGGTTAATCTTTTTCTTTCGACTCACATAATTGGTTAAAGTTCAAAGTTTCTTTTTTCCCTATGTTAAAGTAAATTTGTATTAAGAGAAGTTAACCTATCCTCTTTCCAATTGTCAAAGTAGGAGCTAAATTCAAACCTTTCTTTTGATTTTGTCAAAGTGAATTTATATTGAAGTGAAGTTCAAATCCCTCTTTCTATGTATTATGAAAGTGGAAATGTGAGGTTAAAATTGAGATACATAGAAGATGAGGTTATATGATCATTTTGTATTGATCAGAATTGTGTAGTAAGGATTTTGTTTTGGGTAAGAACGTTATTAAATAGATTTATATTAAATAAAAGTTTAAATTTTTAAATAAGTTTATATATTAAAAATTTATTATTCAATTTTTTTCAAATTAAACTTTTCAATTTTTTCACATTTGTTTTTCATGTCAAAAGTAGGATGCTGTGAAGGAAGTGAGATGACCGTTCACTAATGAGTTTTGTTATTGTATATATCTACTCACATAATAGAATAGGTTAGAGATCTCTCAGTTTTATAATGGTATCCATAATCAGTAATTCACCATTTTCCTTTCAACCGACCTTTTTCCGGTCTACTAATCTTTTCATGATACGCACAAAAGCTCATTCATTTCGTATTTTTCATCTCAAATGAAGTTTTTGTCCTGATGTTCATGTATTACAATTAAGGTATAAATCTATGTTAAATTTGATTGTTCTTTTTTTTACTGTTTTGAATTTGAAATTGTATTTGTATTATCTATGGTAACAGTATGAGTGGGCGTAATGGTTAAGAGCATGTGTTTCCTCTTAGGAGGTCATGGGTTCAAATCCAGAGGGGGTAGTGTATGTACACCTCTGTAGACTTTAGCATCGCTGCGATTAATACATATCATATTTACTCATCAAACAGTGCATTCCAGCACTGTACGAGATTGGAAAAAGATCGTATCGGACTGTTCAACCATCAAATTCCAACACTGCGCGGGACTGAAAAAGATAGTTAAGAGAACATTTACAATCATTGGATCGACATTTGCAGTAAAGAGGCAACAAAATTCTGTTTGTTTACTTCTCTCAACAAATTCATTATGTTCTCCTAAATAATATCACTCGCATGGATAGGCATACCAAGAATGGAAAAAACACATTGCAATAATAAAACATACCAAGACTTTTTGTGCCGTAGGAGAGCAGATACATCGCTTCGTCAAATGAGTTTACTGGAAACCAATTGCTTGCTTTTTCTGTACTTGAGAGATAGAGAGAGACATGGAATCAAAACCTACAGGATTCATTGGTGGGGTTTGCTATGCAATGCTATGTAAAGTAACAATTCTTTGGGGTTGCTCATTACTTGCAACCAAGCACAGCAAGCACTTTTATACCAACAAAAAACAAAAGGGTATTGTAGTGCAAGTTCCATGATTTACTGTTTCCTTTTGACACTTCCACGTCCTACAGTTCTGATGTATTTAGGAATTACCTCTGCACACGCCTTCTCTAGGTTGAGGGGTTACAACCTGCTCCACCAACATTGGAACTTAAGACCAATTTCCTTTCATATCTGCAAGACCATTGGCATCTCGTCCATCAGTTTTCCAGTAACAAATTCAAGATAAAATCTCAATCTGTAATTGGGTTTTAATAAAGTGTCCTTCAGCAACTCCCACAATCGGCATTGTTGAAGGAAAATTCTATGCTATTGCAGAAGTGGAGTTGCCTGAGGACAAATTATTAAATTGAGAAAGAAAAATTCTGTGCATTGTGGAAGTGGAGTTACCGAACAATAATTTTGTTTTTATTTAAAAAAATATATAATGTATATTCATCACTACCGAATAAACTCTCCAACCCCTGTCTCTTTCATTCATTAACTAAACAAAATTCACATTCATTCATTAATTAAACAAAATTCAGGCATCCAGCTCGGTGGCCGCATACCATTTACAAAGCTCGTTGTGTTACTGCACCAAAAGACAGCAACCTCAACCATTACCTCCATCTCGTGCCTATCTGATCTATCTTTTAATTCTTCGATCATTGTTGAGTACTCCTCGAGCACTGCCTCTCTGCCTCCATAATAAATTCACTGCTACTTTGAAACAATATACCGTTTGGCCAACTATTCTACACAGGAGCAAAAACTCTATAATAGGTTCACTCCTACTTTGAAAAAAAATATAAAACCAAACACTTAAATGAATGAAATCATGTCTCAAGACACTGCTACCGCTGGGCATGCCCCTGGACTACTTAAAAGCTCCAGCAACAAAACATAGATGCCTTAGATACAAAAAAAATCTTTGAACAGACCAAAATAACACATTAAGGACTATAATTCCAAAGCACTGCTGCTGAATCACTTTCTTAAAAGAGAGGGAGAGTAATATATTGAATTCAAAGTGGTGATAGAGGATGTGTGTTTTGAAATTTATGTTATTTCTACGCACACTCGCCTGGGTAAGTTTGTTGTCCGAGTGAACATTGTAGGTAAATTGTCTCTCCCAGCAAAACTAGAAGTTTATTTCAATATAAATTCTTCTCTTGAGTACTATGTAGAATTCCAAAAAAATGATTTCTTGTGGGTTTCCTAACCATTGACAAATCTTCTCACCTCCGCATCTAAATCTAAACTTCAATCTCCTACGAAAAACATTCTGGCTGCATTTCAATGGGCGAAATGCTCTTTTCGGTCTCTCAAAGCCAAAATTGTTCTTTCAGCCCTTGAACGTGCGATATCACGTTTTCCTTTGACCTTTAATTCTATCGCTTCCAGTACTATCGTAAACAGACAATATTGGGATTTTGGTGGCTTCCGCAAACATTGATGAGAAAACTGCAAGTAATTTTTCAATTTTATTTGTTAGATTTTATTTTTTATTTTTCTTAAACTTTAAAAATACACAGTTTTAGTCAAGGTAGAGTTTAATACAAAAAGGTAAATTGATAAATTTACCTTTCTGCTTTCCTTCTTGACATTGTTGACTATCAATTTACTTTTTAGCTTTATGCTTTCCAATGTGGAAAGACTAAAGAAAAAAGTAAAAATGTAAATTGATAAATTGATTAGCGATTTATATTGCCGCTTTAGGAATTATGTTTGAACCGTGACTTATGCCAGTGCAAAATAAACAAATGCATCATCAAATACAGTGCTAATCTTTGTGTACCTTCGGAATTTGCATTGAGATTGATAGTAACTTGTGCATATAGGACCCCATTTCTTGAAGTGAAAAAAGTTAGCTTGGCTTTTCATTTTATCAGTCATATATATTTATAGCCCATCCATGATGTGTTGATTATAAATATGGAAAGGTTTTCATGGTTTCAAACCTTAACTCTAGTTCAAATTGGTATATGGTCTTAGCACTAATCTTTGACAGCCTATGACACTTCCTGTGAGTGGATAACCATTTTGGAGACATTGATGCCTTTAAATTCAGTTTACCTTACTCTTACTATGTTATGAAGTATGTCACTGTTGGAAATTGGATTATTTTACCTTACTCTTACTATGTTATGAAGTATGTCACTGTTGGAAATTGGATTATTCTAGGATGGTGAGTTTGGACACCAACGTTCAAATTATTTCTTGGTTATGGTGGCTGTAATGAATGGAGTTATAATCCATTTACCCTAGCTCTATAATGTCCTTAATATTTTTATAGTTGGTTGTTGTAATTATTGACCCATCGAAAGTGAGAAACATTCTTCTTTATAAAAGTAAAAAAAGTGGTTGGTTGATTCACAAAACGCAAAGCACAAAGCATTCATATAAAATACTGAATATTTTTTTGTTCATACAACAGAAAAAAGTTGTATCAAGTATGCAAAATAGTGAATATTTTTTGTTCATACAACAGATCAAGTATGCAAAACCCTGTTTTGGGGTGTAATATAGGCAATGGAAACACAACTCATTGGCTGTACCTGGTTAACCATTCAGAAAATGCACCGTATTTTTTAAGTGAATCGAATGGAAGATTAATACTTGTATGTTTTTATGAAGCCTTGACGGGATACAATTTCTAGTGTAAACTTATACAAGTCTAAAACAAAACTATCATTCATTGTGACACTTTTCGTTGTCTTTTATATTTGTGATCCTTAACACTTCGATTTATACTGGTTTCTTTTCTTGCTAAAATCTATAAGGATTGGGGTGTGCAAAGTGATAGAGGTTCCGTGTAACCATGGCACCTCTAAATTAATTTGTACAATTTCATAACCCTAATGGAAAAACTTTAACCGTATAAATTTTTGCAATATCGTAACACCAATGGCTAAACTATAAAGGAAGAATTTTTGCAGGCTATTGAAGACCTACTAAAGATGGAAGTATTCATCATTACTGTTGTTTTTATTATTATTATTTGGAGCCGCGAAGGTATCCCTCACCATCCCTCGACTCACAGTTGCTTACACTGGTATCATAATAAAAAATCTCCCACAAACTCCAAACCCGAGACTAGAGAGCATGACAAAAACGTTAATGGGAGAAGAAGACCAAAACTGATGGTGTTCCCAATCTCGTCAAGAATGAATATGAAGAGAAATATATCATAGAATGGATAAATTGTTAGTGAATAATAAACTGTAAATGTCTCTATGTAAAGGTGGACCATGGTAAAGGCATCCATATGGATCGAAAGCGAGAAATAACAGATGTTGTTTTGCCGCTTTGATAAGGTCTAGATCCACGCTGATGCCACCACATCTCTTCAGCTTCCTAAATCCAAACACGCCCACGAAAAAGATCGAAATGACCCAGAAAGTGGCTGATACCAAGAGAGCCCGGGTTGGGACCAAAATAAACACGGAATTGGAAACTATTACAATGTTATAGTTAAATCCTGTGTAAGTTTACTTAATTTCTCAAGCAGATCCTAGAAATGGAAATGAGGCAAACTGGAAAAAAAATTAACGCATTTTGAGCCTAAAACTTTGCCTGCCTGAAGGCGGTGGAAACTCGAGATAAGCTCAAAAGTGCTCCTTATATTTAAATAACCAACTCCATCCTGCCTTCTTCGGTCCCTTCCGGATCATGGGATATAATAACCGAAAATTTTAACCATGGAATTGCTATACCTAAAAAAATATTGTTTGTGGGATCACAGATATAATAACTGGAAATTTTAACCATGGGATTGTTGTACCTACCAAAATATTGTTCGTCGGATAATGGGATATAATAAATAGAAATTTTAACCTTGAGTTTTTAGTACCCACCAAAATATTATTAAATAGTTACTTTGTAAAAGAAAATTTAACCAAAATTTTTAACCATGGGCGTGCTTCTACCAATTTAGAGGCCAAAATCTGAAGAAGTTAAGCGGAAAGAATACGAACAAACACAATAAAGATTGAGTGTTTTCAGAACATAGTTCAAACACGCCATGGTACAGAATAAAGCCCGAGTGTTTTGAGAACATAGTTCAATTGGACACGCCATGCTACAAAATAAAACCTCAGCATTTTAACTCCATGCCGCCTTCTTTCATCTTTTCTAGATCACGAGATATACTAACTGGAAATTTTAACCATGGAAATTTTAACTCGCCAATCACCATACGACACGTGTCGGAATGTGAATGGCCAAGGAGACGAGGAATCTTGTGAGACTGTGTCTCCATAGGGAAAACGCCTTCGGTGTAATTACTCTGCGTTTCAAAATTAAGTTTATGACTAAAATTACATTTCAATTCTAATATCTGTTAGAATATAGATCTATTATTTCTAGATAATCTTACGTATGTATTTGAATTCTGAAATTAGCTAATGGACTTCCAATAAATTCTGATTTTTTGCTATAAGTATAGATCTGTATTTTGCTTCCTAGCTTTATAGATGAACTCCGTTTAAGTAGCATTTGTTCGACTTCTTAGCTTAATGTTATGCATCATCTTAGATATCCTCTTATTTTTCATTTAAGGATAAATTATCAAACTAAACTCATAATTTTTGAATATCATATTAAATATGCATCCTTCTAAGTAAGCGCATGATTCTAAGTTATGTCTACCTTAAAACCTCTAAGGTAAATTAACTGATGTTAGTATTTATATCTGTAAATTGTTAGCTTAGAAATAAATCCTTTTAAATAATATTCTTAATATTATGACTTAGGAAACAAGTAATATTTAAGCATCTAATAAAATAAGTCTACAAACAGAAACAATTCATGGATCGAAGATCCTTAACCAAGTATTATATTTATAGATCTATTTACTTTCTAAAAGATCTGAAAGTTTGATTATGAGAAGCCTAGGTCTATTATATAATCACATCACCAGCCACAAGATCAAATCGCTTAAGGTTACAATAATAAACTATAGTTTGGAAAACCCTTTAGCAGGTACATGTAATAGAAACAACTAATAAACAACCTACGAAAATAAATTGATAAATTAATTATCAATTCTTTTACGGAGGTCAATCACTGTGGGTAAATCCACTTTGTAAACCAAACAGTAATTATAACTTCCACTATTTTTTTTAAATAATCGTAGGATCGGATCCATTGGGATACCCAACGCAAATCTTTAAGTGAAATATTAATTACTTACACTAAAAATCCCATTACTCATTGCTACAAGAGGACTCTACGTTTCAGGAAAAAAACCTAACGTGGCTACCAAGCAGAGTCTTACTTAGCCTCTTTTCTTTAACAACTTTAAGTACCGAGTATAATTTCAACCCAAAGGCAAAGTCTTGTTTCCTTTCCATCTCCTTCGAGTTTTAAGTACATTCTACACAATTAGTTTCTTTTCCAAAGGTTTGAACAATTGAAATTTTTGGTTAAGTATACTTACCTTCTTCCTCTGACAAATCAAAGCAAATTGGCCAGTGTCGCTGACACGTCGGAGGTAACTCACAAGTTTCCACCGAAACAGTTGGAGGCTCTTGGCTTATGTTGTCTATAATAAAGAGTGTTGACACCATCAAAGGTAACTCAGATTTTTCCACCGAAACGGTCGAAGGATCTTGGCCTGTGTCATTGATGGATCAAAGGAATATTTTTGCACTTATTGCTTCAGCGTAACCCAATTAAATCGGTTGACACTATCAAAGGTAACTCACGAGTTTCCTATGAAATGGTCATAAGAATCTTGGCTTATGTTTTCAATGGTAAGGAGTGTTGAGCCATCGGAACATTTCATAACTTTCAACCGAAACAGCCATGTGCCCCAACTTGTGAAGAAAAGGGGCTAGGTTGTCGATGCCTTCGGCATAACTTAGGTTTTTTCGCTGATACGGTTGATTTGACACTTGAAATATTGCATAAACAATCAAAGTCACTTTTAAATTTAAGTAGCATGTGATTTCATCAGAGGGCTTCAAAGAGTATCGCCAACATTACCGGCATTGTCATTTATTTTCTTGCAGCGATCAACTTTGGTTTTTTGAATGCCAAGATCAACTTGTTTAAGAGTCAACAAATCTTAATAAACTTGCAAGTAAAAATGTTTGATGAAACATATAATAAGGTGCTTATTTGCAGGGTGTATGCATGGTGATGAGGGTCTCTTTTGACGCGTTAGATGCAATAGAAAACTGGAAAAAAGGCATCCATCAACTTGCATGGATATTTTGAGACACTTACACAATGAATCTTACGATGAGTAAAAAACAAGAAATGCAGGGAATTGAATGAAGTTTCCAAATATATAAATTTTTGCTATTGAAAATCTTGTTAACTATCTAAAGTTAGATATTTTTTAATGGGCACCTTTTATTTTTGGGACAAATTATAAGGTATATGTTTTTGTGGGTGCATCCTTTGAGTGACTAAATGATGGAGTAAACTTACGAAAACTAGTAGACATATAGAGAATATATAGTACTAGTCGATGACTATTTTTCCAATAATAAACCTCAAAAACGGTATATCAATTGTGGGAGCAGCGTTTGAATGTCTTAATGCAATGATTTGGAAATGGGTTTTTTATAGCATGTAGAGGTTGGTGTTCTTTATTGCACCATAAAAAGAATTAAATGGTTGATAAAAGAAAGAGATATGGACGAAAAACTAACAATGTGTTTTTTGAGTTGAGTGATGACATAAGATAATAAGAAAAAAATAGGAAAATATATGTATTCTTGTTAAAATTTAAATATTTGGAATCTGCAAAAAAAACCATATTTGTTTCTAAAATTTCATAAAATATGGAGGTGTGAAGAACACTATAACCAACGGCTAAACACGAGCATATTGAAAATTTCAATATAATGTTGAATTAGCCATGGTTTGTCATACTCCAAGGCATAGGCATGTTGAATCTGAAGCAAAGCCTGAAGCAAACACATAGGCATAATAATTCCATGCAAGCATGGGTGGATGCTCGACCTTATTATTTGGAGGGAATACATTTTTTAATTTAAACAAAACATGTGCTCATTATAATGAACAATAACACGTTTGCGTTAATAACAATGGGAGCACATTTTGATGAATCACAACATGAACGTGTTTTCAACTACTACAATGATTTTTTTTTTGTAAGTTATACCAATACTAAAATTATTTTATGTCCCCTCCCGCTCCCCTCTTCCCCCTAGCTCCTACTAACCCCCCCTCCTCCTCTCCCTACCTCTAAGCTACCTCCTCNCAGATCCATAGGTCACCCCCTACCACTAAAAATCCCCCTCCCGCGCTGCCCCGCCCCCCACCTCTTCCCCCCAATTCTTACTAATTCCCTGTCCTCCTCTCCTTACCTCTAACTCCCCTCCTCCTCCTACCTCTTTCCCTCCCTCATCTCCATTACTAAACCATTCTCTGCTCTCTCTCTTACTCTCCAACCTTTGACACCTAAAAT
>LPNX010895479.1:284740-301171 GCA_001517045.1 Pseudotsuga menziesii | reverse complement strand
TACTCCTCTCTATCTCCCCACCTACTAACACATTGTGATAACCCAAAATTTCATAAAATTTTAAAATTTTTAAAGTGACATAAAATGTCTTAGATCGCAATTTAGTAACTGCTAGCAGTTAGCAGAAAATGAAACAGTTTAACAAATTTTAAGCATTAGTTTGAAATACAGAAAAACTAATACAACTTTAATTTTTATAAGTCATAGAAAAAGGACTTGCATTTACTTGCAGCTAGCTGTACTGATGATTTACTTTTGTCAAGTATGTGAGAAACCATCGAGGCTTACTTAGCATTCTGCTAACTCAAATGGACTATTGGTTCTTACAGGTTCAACAGATAAGCATATGATCAAGTAGGAGTTTATTTTGAATTATGTCGAGAAGTACTTCTTTAGCATGATAAGATGCCAGTATATAAATTGATTATTAAGATTCAAGACTCTGATGAGGTAAAGTAAATTCCTTCATTGTTTTGGATCTATGACAGTATTTATACTTAATCCATAATGACTTTTATCCTTAACATAATTAATGCTATTTACAAGAATGAGTTCTTCCAAGGTTTGTTTCGGTCGTAAAGATTATAGTACCTAGTCAATTATAGATTCTTATAGTGAGTCAAAGAGCTCACGATCTTGGCATGTAATTACTTCTACTGTATCATGATCTTACTGCTATTTCCATGTTTTAATAATCAAGTGTACTTCTCTTTATGTATGAACATAATCCTATGCTTTTCAAAGGTAAATTTTACCATGCAAAAATTAGTTACTTAAGAGAAACTTTTTCAAAAAGGTCAAACTTTAGTCTTCTTGAAGACTCCTTCATTTATCAGCATCAAGTCTTCATGTGGAGAAGTATAGAGCTCTTCAGTTTATAAAAAATATTGTAAATAACAACATATCTCTCCTCTAATTCTCCTTTACTAGTAGTGAAACAATATCAACTTGTTTGATTTGTTTGTAATTATGATTATCTTCTTGCATAGCTTAGTAGACAAGTTGTATATATAGTATTGAGTTTATAACCACTATGCAATTGCTATTGTAATGTTACAATACTATACTGATTTATAATTTACAATACTAGGCTATAAAAAAAATACTAACTTGTAACCTAAGGTAGTTTTACTACCTAACAAGTACTATCCTATAGTCGAAACTAAAGGTAAAATATATTATAAGTTTTTGTTCCTATAATATACTAGTTCCAATGTATGGTCTAAACCATAGCATGATTGATATTGTAAGCAATCATATGAACTATCCAAATGATCGATGGCAAAGTTGACATGATGAGAAATCATATGAAATGTTCTATTATGGTTGATAACGTGCTTTGTATTATTGGCAAATGATAGTGGCACTTTTATGATATATTCCATAGCATGGTTTATATTATTGGAAATGATATAATTTCAAATCGAATGTGCAGTGTTGACAATAGAGCTTCAACCGACACTTGGTTAAATTTTTGGAAGGGCACGTGGACAATCCTTATCTATGCATTGGTTGACATAAAACGAATGAAATCCTACTTCTTGCATTTGGAACCGATGGTTTGTCTGCCTACAGGCTACATTGTGAGACTCCTTACGGCCATGAGAGGCCTACTCCTTCCATGTTTGTTGGCTCCCGAAGTGGTTTAGGTATCATAGTTTGTATTTTCGGTTTCTCTTGTGAGTAAAGAAACATTGTGTGAGTCGTTTAAGACTTCTTAAAGTGGCTCGAAGCCCGTAAATGGTTTTACCCTGTGACTACTCATTCCTTTCCTCGACATCGTGGAATTTTCAGACTGTCTCCTTGCTATCTTTGTCGCAGAGTTGGCTTAAGGGTTTGCTTGCTTCTTGGTTTAGTTCACTCAATCTAGTGACTGTTTTCTTCTCGGCTCCAATTTTGTTTTACTCATAGGTATACATTTTTACTCTGCTCGCATTCCTTTTTTCCAAATTATTTACTAAGTTAGGGTTTAGTAAATTATTACTCAAAGTTTTAAAGATTGTTTGGTTTATAAAATTGCAGGTTCACACTGACTACTCCAGACTCTGTGTGGAAAGCAAGCTCATGCTTTAGTGAACTTCATGGGATTCCAACTGGTAAGCCGCGGTCTCATTGTGGGTTCTCCATGCTTGTGATTTGGGTTGTTGGATGAAGGTTCTTGTGGTTGTAAATATGGCTTCAGATTCTCTGTTGGTTAAGATGTTTAGTTTGTTGTTTACTACCCATATTTTAATTAAAAACCCTTGCGGTGCTTCACTGGGTAACACAGGCTCTTGAGCCGTGATATGTATGTGGTTTTGGTTAAACAATTTCAGCCTTATGGCTTAATGATGTAATACAATTGTTTTAATATTAGAAAGAAAAACTCCTTTATGCTTAGAGATTTTAAAATACCTCTATCTCGTTCACTTCAATTTCTCTTTTACATTTGAACCTTAAGAAAAAGAAGACCGTGAACTATATTTTTCTTAACATGTCAGTACTATATTTTATTTACTGTTAATATAAAATACTTATGTGTATTGGTTTATTTAGTAGGCTGGGGTTTTGACCCATCATTTCTACAGGCTATAAGCCTACCTTTGATTAAGAATTTATATTGCAATGATTAATAATTAATGGTTTATTTTGCTGAGGATTTACATATGTATCGTATTTAATAATACTCTGTAATTATAATTATTTTTAAACATTGTTGTGAAATAATAATTTAAATTCTAGGACTCTGCTTTGAACATGTTGTTTAACCCTATAGTTTTTAATAAAACCTTGTTTATATTTACAACATTAATAAATCTATTTTTCCAAATAGAATAATGAAAGATTATATGACTTACATTTATAAATATGATGTTAACTCTGTATGAAATGAAAAGATTCTAAATGGTTTTGCTTCTAGTTTTTAGTTAAGAAAAATATTATTTAGGTTTTTAGTGCAGCATACTTGAAAACTAGAGTAATATTAACTTTCAGTAATTTTTGTAAAAATAAAAGGATTATAAAAGAATCCTTAGCTCCTAGATAAGACATACTCTGGTCCGTAAAGTTAATATTTATCAACTGTTTTATTATTTTCTTTTTACATGTTTTCTCAAATATTAGTTTTTTACTTTACTATTGTTAACTATAATATCTTTATTTTCTATAAGTATACAAATACTGAAATAATAATAATATTTACTATTTTCTTTATACTTGTGTTTCCATTTAGTTGGTTGAAGTAAAGATAAGTGCAAACAAAACATAGCACTGCTATTCAGTGAAATTCATAAACATTGAAGTAAAATCTATTTCTATTTACATTCAAATAAAAGAATCATATCTACCATTTACATTCCAATAAAAGAATCATTTCATTTACCTAAGACAATCCAACTGTGCTAGAATACGACCTGAGTTCAGGTGTGGAAAAACATAGCTTGGAAATTTATTTTCTATCTATTTCACTTATTTACATAATCATTTCCATTTCTACTATAATCTATAATTTTACTGAACTTAACATTACACAGTTACTTTTCATTCATAAACCGTAAACACTAACATGCCTGTAATAGATAAACTAAGAATTATTTAACTGAAGACAGTAAAAATAAAATAGAACCTCTTGAGGATAAGATGACAACAGCTTAAGAAGGTTGTTCCTACCAACCAAACTTTTGGAGAGCGCTCAAACACTGCTTCCTTAGGACCCCCGAGCTTGTACCTGGTCTTCTTGGATGAGAACTAGGTGGAGAATGCAACTGTAAGACCTCTTTCACCTTACTGGTCCAATTACCTCAGTAATAAAAATATGCTCTCAGCGGTAAGATCTTTAGCTTAGAAGTTGCAACTAGATCAATCTCAGTAGTTATGCCCTCAAACACACTCCAGACTCCCCTCCATTGAATTTCTCTTGAGTAAACTTTATTCACCCTGAATGATCACTTCTCTAGAATGAGCAGCCTCAACTCTCTTCAATGGGAAATTTTATAGAGATGCCTAGGTCTTCTAGGTCAGTTTTCATTAAATGAGCCACCTTCTCTGATTCCATTTTCTTGGAGAATCATGACCACAAATATAGGGAAGTTGCCACCTGCAACAATTGGAAGTGGTTTGAGGATGCTGCCACATGTCAGTTTGCTCTCCACCCAGTCTCCTCCACCAATTGACCAATAAACACTCTTTTAACAGCTTCTCTAAGCTGTTGTCTCCTCATTTATTTTTTTATAAATAAAATATTTTGAATTTACATTAAATATTCTTGAGCCCACTGGGTCATAAATTACAACTTAGCATAAAATTTAACACAATGTTCCTCAAATATTATAAAATTGTTTTTTCAAATTGGGGTATGTGACATACACACCCCCTTAAATTATAACACTGTCCTCGATGTTATTTATTCCTCGTCCTCAGAGTTCCCCTGAAATAGAATTGGATATGCATCATGCATATGACTTTCCAATTTTCAGGTGACTTACTCTGGACTAAGGTGCTTCCATTGCACCTTCACTTTACCAATGGTGCGGTTTCAAAGTGATATCTCCCTTCGCTCAAGGATACAATCCGGTTCCATCAGAAAATCTCCTTCGGGTTCCACCTACACATCATTCCAGTTAATAACATGAGTAGCATCATGCACATATTTCTTTAATATAGAAATGTAAAAAAACATTGTGAACTCTTAAATTCAATGGTAAAGATAACTAATAGGCTACCTGTCCGATCCCGGACAGTATTTCAAAAGGACCACAATAACGAGGTGCTAGTTTGGCACAACTACCCAACCTCAAAGAACTCTTTTTGGATCTCACCTTAATGAAAACATGTTCACCTACCTATAACTCTTTTGGAGTTCTTTTAAGGTCTGCTTGAATTTTTTGTCGATCTTGCACAATTTTTAGATTACCTTGTACCTACTTTACAATTACTTCCATTTCTTTCAATAATTCAGGTCCTAATACTAACCTATCCACCGGATTACTCCAAGAGATGGGAGTGTTAAATTTCCTTCCATATAGAATTTTGAAAGGACTATATCTAGCTGAAGCTTGATAATTATTATTATAAGCAAATTCTACCAGGTGTAAATAATCTTCCCATTTACCTAGTTGTTCCTTTACATACATTCTTAGTAGATCTTCCAGTACCTGATTTACTCTTTCAGTCTGTCCATCAGTTTGAGGATGGAAGGAGGTACTGAAATTTAACGTGGTATTTAATCCTTTAAATAGAGATCTCCAAAAGTTACCTGTAAATGGTCTGAAATTATGACCTTCGGTATCCCATGCAGTCGGAAAATTTTCTTTAAGAGAATGTCAGCTATATTTGTAGCTTTGTAATTAGTTTTTACAAGTCTAAAATGGGCTGCTTTACTCAATTTTTCAACCACTACCATTATGGAGTCATTTAAGTTCTGATTTTTAGGCAGTCCAGTAACAAAATCGAGGCTAATTATCTCCCATTTCCAACTAGGAATGGGAAAAGGCTAAAGTAGTCCAACTGGATGCTAATGTTCTGTTTTTACTTGCTGACATTCAAAGCATCTAGAAATATATTCTGCCAGTTCAGTCTTCATGTTTGGCCAAAAATACTCTTTTCTTAACATGGCTATAGTTTTTTGATAACCCGTATGGCTTGAATAAGGATTTTTATGGATTTCGTCTAAAATTAATAACTTAATCTTAGGTAAATTAGATACATATATTCTATCTTTATACAATAAAAATCCTTTTTCATTCAAGTCGTACCCTGTACCTAGACTTTCTATTGGATTTTCTTTTGCTTTTGCTTATAACTTTAAGTAATTTTCATCTTGTTCTATCCCTGCTTTAAGCTGTTCTTCCAAATCTATTGTATAAGTGCTAATAGCTGCTGTAAAATTCAGCTTTGCATTCCTACTTAATGCACCAATAAATTTATTTTCTTTCCCTTTAATGTGTTGAATTTCAAAATCATATTCACTTAGAAAAGCTAGCAACCTAGCTTGCCTAGCATTTAGGTTAGGTTGATCTAACAGATATTTTAATCCCTTATTATCCGTCATTAAAATAAATTTTCTTCCTATTAGATGATGACGCCACATCTTTAAAGCATGTATGATAGCAGCTAATTCCAAGTCATAGGTTGCATAATTCTTTTCATGAATCTTCAATTTTCTAGACTCATAAGCAATGACATGTCCTTCCTTAGTCAATACTCCACATAAACCATCATTGCAGGCGTCAGTACATACTATAAAATCTTTATTTGGATCAACTATTCTTAAAATTGGTGCTAGTTAACAAGGTTTTTAACTTTTTAAAACTATCCTCGCACTTTTGATTCTAATCAAATTTCTTTCCCTTTTTCTGCAAAGAGGTTATCAAATTTGCGATTCTCAAAAACCCTTCGATGAACCTCCAGTAATAACTAGTAATCCCCATGAATGATCAGATATCAATTACGTCTTTAGTAACTAGCCAATATTCGATTGCCTTTATCTTTTTGGGATCCACCGAAATTCCTTCTTTAGTCACCACATGACCTAAGTACTGGATTTTATCTTTAAAGAATTCTCATTTAGTAAACTTTGAAAAGAGTTGATGTTCTCGCAACTCTTGCAAGACAATTTTTAAATGTTATTTATGTTCATCTTCAGATTTTGAATAAATTAATATGTTGTCGATAAACACGACTACAAATTTATCCAGGTATTTATGCATTACATCATTCATTAGACACATAAAAATAGTTGGAGCATTAGTAAGCTCGAATGGCATGATGACAAACTCATAATGTCCATATCAAGTCCTAAAAGTTATTTTAAAGATGTCTTCATCTTTAATTCTGACTTGGTGATATCCCGATCATAAGTCAAATTTTGAAAATACTGTGGCTCCACGTAGTTTGATCAAACAGATCATCTATGCAAGGTAATGGGTATCTGTTCTTGATAGTCATCTTATTTAATTGACAATAATCTATGCATAGTCGTAGAGTTTCATCCTTTTTCTTAACAAAGATGACAGGTGTCCTCTAGGGAGACACACTGGGTCAAATGTAATTCTTGTCAATAAGTTCTTTTAACTATGACTTAAGTTCATTTAATTTGAGTATATTCATCTAATAAGGGGCCTTTGAGCTGGGCACTGCACCAGGTACCAGCTCAATGGTAGAATCTAATTCCCTCTTCGGAGGCAGTCCCAAAATTTCTTCTGGAAATACATCTGCATATATTCCTTTAGAACCGGTATATCCTCCAATTTTAATTTATCTATGTTGTTTAGATTTTCTTTATTGGTTACTATTACTGCATAAGCCTTACAACCTTACCTAACAGCTCGCTTAAGCTGCAGAGAAGAAATATGCCTTATAGTTGTTTTCCTAGGAATTCCCTTTACGCTTATTAATTTTCCATCATTATTTATACAAGTAAAGGTTTTATCAAAGCAATTCAAAACCACCCTATGTTGCTCTAACCAATGCATACCAATTAATATGTCGTATGAACCTAAAGGTATTACATTGAGCTTAACAAAATTTTCAAATTGATCCATAGTTACTGCACAATTCTTTACAAATCTAATTACCTTTATCTTTTCACCAGTAGCTAACTGAAATAACCAAGAACTTACAAAATTTTCAACTAGGAGTTTACACTTTTCTACCGAGTTAGGAGAAATATAGCTTAAACTAGCTCCTGGATCAACTAAAATAGATATGGGTGTTTGATTTATCTTACTTTCTACTTCCACCATGGAAGTTTGATAATCTGCTTGCCGATTCTCCAAAGCTGCATTGATCCTAGGCATAGTCCTCGCTAAATCACCAACAGTCATCTCCTCCTGTATTGTGTGGATATTGCTGATAGTATTTTTCTTATTGGGACAGACTGAGGCATAATGTGGACCATTCCATTCCCAACACTTTACGGGTTCTTTTCATTCAAATTTCTTTGTGTAATTACTGTGATTGTTAGCAGACTCTTTATTCTTTTGATTGTTTTGATTGTTCTGTGAATTATTCTTGTTCCCCTGGAAATTCTTATTAGAAAAACATCTGGTATTGTTATTTTTAGAATTCTGATTACGCACAAACTCTTTCTTCTTTTGATCAAAATTATTATTCCTTTTGGCCTTCTAGTTGGCCATACCCTCCTTTTTACGATTTTGTTCATAACAGAAATTTGCTTTCCTCATGGCTTCTTCTAGGGTTTTCAGATTGTCATACTCAATCCTATCCTTTATGTGATAAGGTAAATAGCTGAGAAACTAATGTACCTTCAGTTTCTCATCCAAAATGTATGGCACATGCCTAAGAAGACTTAGAAACTTACTGTTCAGTTCTTTCGTATTAATTGTACCTAGTTTTAGCTCATAGAAATTTCTTTAGCCCTTTCTTCATAGTATTGTTCAGATAAAAATTTATTTTTGAAGTATTTCTTGAATATAATCCAATTTATTTTCTTCTCTCTTATACCTTTCATTCTCTTTAAATCTTACCACCATATATCAGCTTTCCCTGTAAGATTATAAATAGCCATCCTAGCCTTTAATTGGTTCGAATAGTTATAAATCTGGAAGTACTTCTTCATCCCGGATAACTAGGATTCCTCTTCCTCCCCCTTTTCAGTTTCTCCATTAAATGTTGGCGGCTTGATCTTCTTAAACTCCCCAGATATTTCTTCATAAGGTTTATATTTTCTTTTCCTAATATGGTGGTTATCCTCACTACTGTCACTAGTATAATGAGAGTTACGTTTATCACCAAATACTTCGGAAGATGAGCTACTTTCATTTTTAATCTGTTTAGTCTTTTTATACTTATGTTGATAACTTATATATTTCGAATTAGCTCTTTTACCCTTTCCCTCAGTATGAAATCTTTCAATTAAGATTTGATTCAGCTCCTCCTGAGCTCTCAGAATCCTCTCATTTTCTTTCTTAACAGATTCCATTTCATAATTTAATTCTTTTACTGTTTCTAATAGTTCTGAAGAATTAGTGGTTATGTCTTCTTGTATAGGTTCTCTTTGTCGATTATCTTGTTTAGTATAAGGAGATTCCTCCTTCCTCATATTCATCCAATCTTTCCATACCTGTCGTTAAGCTCAGAAACAAATTTCTCTGTTTATATCATTCAAAGAAAACAACATCAGCAAAATGATTTAAATTTACTATTCCATATAAGCAAGTTGAGCTTCATCAAGGCCTAGTGTTTGAACCTTGTCCTTTGGTACCACATGTAATAACCCAAAATTTCATAAAAATTTAAAAATTTTAAAGTGACATAAAATGTCTTAGATCGCAGTTTAGTAACTGCTAGCAGTTAGCGGAAAATGAAACAGTTTAACAAATTTTAAGGATTAGTTTCAAATACATAAAAATCAATACAACTTTAATTTTTATAAGTCACAAAAAAGGACTTGCATTTTCTTGCTACTAGTTGTACTGATGATTTACTTTTGTCAAGTAGGTGAGAAACCATGTTTGAAATCAGGGCTTACTTAGCATTCTGCTAACTCAAATGGACTGCTGGTTCTTACAGGTTCAGCAGGTAAGTGTATGATCAAGTAGGAGTTTATTTTGAATTATGTTGAGAAGTACTTCTTTAGCATGATAAGATGCTAGTATATAAATTTATTATTAAGATGTAAGACTCTGATGAGGAAAAGTAAATTCCTTCATTTTTTTGGATCTATGACAGTATTTATATTTAATCCATAATGACTTTTATCCTTAACATAATTAATGCTATTTACAAGAATGAGTTCTTCCAAGGTTTATTTCTATCGTAAAGATTATAGTACCTAGTCAATTATAGATTCTTATAGTGAGTCATAGAGCTCACGATCTTGGCATATAATTACTTCTACTATATCATGATCTTATTGCTATTGTCATGTTTTAATACTCAAGTGTATTGCTCTTTATGTATGAACATAATCCTATATTTTTCAAAGGTAAAGTTTACCATGCAAAAATTAGTTACTTAAGAGAAACTTTTTCAATAAGGTCAAACTTCAGTCTTCTTGAAGACTCCTTCATTTATCAACATCAAGTCTTCATGTGGAGAAGTTTAGAGATCTTCAGTTTATAAAAAATATTGTAAATAACGACACATCTCTCCTCTAATTCTCCTTTACTAGTTGTGAAACAATATCAACATGTTTGATTTGTTTGCAATTATGACTATCTTCTTGCATAGCATAGTAGACAAGTTGTATATACAGTATTGAGTTTATAACCATGATGCAATTGTTATTGTAATTTTACAATACTATAGTGATTTATAATTTACAATACTAGGCTATAACAAAAATACTAACTTGTAACCTAAGTTAGTTTTACAACCTAACAACTGCTATCATATAGTCGAAACTAAAGGTAACATACATTATAAGTTTTTGTTCCTATAATATAATAGTTCCAAGGCATGGTATAAACCATAGCATGATTGATATTGTAAGCAATCATATGAACTATCCAAATGATCGATGGAAAAGTTGACATGATGAGAAATCATATGAAACGTTATATTATGGTCGATAACGTGCTTTGTATTATTGGCAAATGATATGAACTTTTATGATATAGTTGATAGCATGTTTATATTATTGGCAATGATATAATTTTAAATCGAATGTGCAGCGTTGACAATAGAACTTCGACCCACACTTGGTTAAATTTCTGGAAGGGCACGTGGACAATCCTTATCCATGCATTGGTTGACTTAAAACAAATGAAACCCTACTTCTTGCATTTGGCTCCTAGGGTTTGTCTTCCTGTAGGTTGCGTTGTGAGACTCCTTGTGGCCATGAGAGGCTTGATCCTTCCTTGTTTGTTGGCTCTGTAGTCTACATTTATGTGCGAAGTGGTTTAGGTATCATAGTTTGTATTTTTGGTTTCTCTTGTGAGTAAAGAAACACTGTGTGAGTGGTTTAAGACTTCTTAAAGTGGATCAAAGCTCGTAAATGGTTTTACCCTATGACTGCTCGTTCCTTGCCTCAGCATAGTGGAATTTTGAGACTGTCTCCTTGTTGTCTTTGTCGCAGAGTTGTCTTAAGGGTTTGGTTTCTTCTCAGTTTAGTTCACTCGAGCTGGTGCTTGTTTTCTTCTTGGCTCCAATTGTGTTTTACTCATAGGTATACATTTTTACTCTGCTCGCATTCCTTTTTTCCAAATTATTTACTAAGTTAGGTTTTAGTATATTATTATTCAGAGTTTTAAATATTGTTTGGTTTATAAAATTCCAGGCTCACGCTGACAGCTCCAGACTCTGTGTGGAAAGCAAGATCGTGCTTCAATGAACTTCGTGGGCTTAGAACTGGTAAGCCCCGGTCTCATTGTGGGTTCTCCGTGCTTGCGATTTGGGTTGTTGGATGAAGGTTCCTATGGTTGGAAATATGGATTCGGATTATCTGTTGGTTAAGATGTTTAGTTTGTTGTTTAATACCTATATTTTAATTAAAAACCCTTGCGGTGCTTCACTGGGTAACACAGTCTCTTGAGCCGTGATATGTATGTGGTTTCGGTTAAATAGTTTCATCCTTATGACTTAATGATGTAATACTGTTGTTTTAAGATTATAAAGAAATACTCCTTTATGCTCATAGATTTTAAAAGACCTCTGTCTCATTCACTTTAGTTTCTCTTTTACATTTGAACCTTAAGAAAAAGAAGACTATGAACTAGGTTTTGCTTAACTTGTCAGTAGTGTATTTTATTTACTGTTAATATAAAAGACTTATGTGTATTTGTTTATTTAGCAGGCTGGGGTTTTGACCCATCATTTCTACAGGCTATAATCCTACCTTTGATTAAGAATTTATATTGCAATGATTAATAATTAATGGTTTATTTTGATTAGGATTTACATATGTATCGTATTTAATAATACTTTGTAATTATAATTATTTTTAAACATTGTTGTGAAATAATAATTTAAATTCTAGGACTCTGCTTTGAACATGTTGTTTAACCCTATAGTTTTTAATAAATCCTTGTTTATATTTACAGCATTAATAACTCTGTTTTTCCAAATAGAATAATGAAAGATTATATGACTTACAGTTATAAATATGATGCTAACTCTGTGTAACGAACATAAAGTATATAAATATTAAAAATAATCTTAATAGATTATTATTAATTATTAATTAATAATTATCAAAGAGTCATGACTGTAGGTTGGAAAGTGACGAATGAACGTATATAAGTCTGACCATTGTAAATGTATTATATCTATTCTATTATCAATTTATATATTATTATGGCTTCTTTAATATCCCAAGTCTTTTGGTAATATTATTTTTGTAAGCGAATAATTATTCACTTCAAGTGGTATCAGAGCTAGATTCTGGCCTTTGGCCA
Source organism: Pseudotsuga menziesii (assembly GCA_001517045.1). Taxonomy (NCBI): domain Eukaryota; kingdom Viridiplantae; phylum Streptophyta; class Pinopsida; order Pinales; family Pinaceae; genus Pseudotsuga; species Pseudotsuga menziesii. Next base: position 288,836 of record LPNX010895479.1, on the reverse strand, counting down.
TTTTATCGGCTTATGGCCATTATTCCAAGTTTCTTGAATTGGGTCTTTGACCATAAAAATAGAGAGTAAAAGGAAAAAAAGTGAGAACTAAGAACAAAATAAAAAAGAAAGAAGAAAGAGAAGAAGGAAGAATAAAAAAAGTAAAAAAGAGAAAATAATCTAAAGGAGAAAAATGTAAAAAGATAAAAAGTAAAAAAAAAAAAAAAGGAAGAAGTAAAAATAAAAATAAAATAAAAAAGAGAAGAAGGGAGAAGATCCCATAAAAAAAGGAAAGAAGAAAACAAACGCACGTGGGTTCATAAAACAAACCCTTGGTTTTATTAACAAACCAACTCACATCTTTATTAAGTTATTTACTTATTGAAAGGTTATTGGATATTAAATAATAACTCATACCTTAATTAGGTTGAGTTTAGTCTTTAATTCTCTTTATTAAATAACATAAAATCTAGAAGTGCATAAAGAAGTGAGATTTGAACCTCAGTGGGGAAGTTAACAATCACTCTTCTCAACCACCTAATCTACACACAATCCACAAAGAAGTTAATCTAAATCAAAAGGTTAACCAACATGGAGATCCAAGTGCCTTGTTAATATTATTATTATATTTATGAAAAAATATTATTAATATTAATAATTGTAATAATTACAATTATTATTTAATACAAAAAAGAAAGAATACCATTATTATTCAAGAATTTGAAGTCAAATACCCTCCTATCATCAAAAAATTCAAAGACCATTTATTGCCGAAGAAGTCAAAGGAAGATCAATTATCGCTGAAAGTCAACTTGACTATTCACCTTTGAACACAAAAATGGAGTCTCATGGTGACAAAAAAGGAATATTCCAAAAGACAGACTCAAAGGTAGCCATTGACATTCTAAAATTTGAAGGGATTATTCAAAGCAGGCCTATTAGCATCGCTATTTTCCCAACCAATGAGGAAAATCACATTAACGTTAGCTTGGCAAATCAATTACTCGTCCGAGAACTAAGTATAATTGAAAGAAAGATAAATATGGTGGGAAGCAATATGCCATTAGGGACTTAGAACTGACAATTGATGAGTATAAGTTCACATCCCAATTCAATGTTACAAGTATTTATCTAAATGAAGTTGACATCATTCTCGGCTTATCATGGATGGAAACATTGGGAGCAATCATCTTAAATATGAAGAAAAAGTTTTTAACATTTCCATATAAGATGAAACAAATCAAACTACAAAATGTTTCAATAAAATCAGATTCTGAGGATGTGTCATCTAAAGATTTCAAAGACATTTCAAAGATGATTTCATAAGAAGATAAAAAATCAAGACAAAAGATGCAGAAAGAATTCGACAAAGTCATCAAGGACAAAGAAGAAGAGATATCTCATTTAAGATATCATAATTAGAAGTTTCAATTTCAAATCAAGAAGGCGAAAGATAGGGCACAGGACCATCAAAAGATAGAAGAGGAAAATCAAGATCTACAGAAGAAACTATTAGAGCTTAAAGACGATGCAAAAAAGCAAGAAATGATCAGGGATCTTAAGAATGCTAAAGATTTAGTCGGAAACAAGTTAGTGCACATTCAGAAGAGGGCATCAAAACTTTTGGGCTCAAAAAAACAAGTTGAAGAAAACACAAAAAATACAAATCTAGTCATCAATACAGATAAAAAAGACGTCAATCCAGCAAATGAACAAACAATAAAAACTCCTTATCGGCACCCTAACTATAAAAGTCATTTTGACCAACGACAGGGTCAAAATGTACATAAACAAATAGGTTACGATGTCAAATGCGAAGGAACACAAAATCTACAATCTAAACAAAAAACAAGATTTTTTATCCAGCAAGGAGACCAACAGGCAGCTAGGATGAAAGTAAATCTTGGATGGATCAGCCCCGAGGAAATGTGACAATTTAGTTCAGGGATTCATAAATTATATCACCATGTCTCATCAAGTGTCGAATTCACAAGTTTAGAGAGACATGGCAAGACGTTATTCATAACTACAAAGTCATTTAGTAAACAAGCTTTGAGGACAAAGCTTCCCTTAAGGGGAAGGCAATGTAACGAACATAAAATATATAAATATTAAAAATAATATTAATAGATTATTATTAATTATTAATGATCAAAGAGTCATGACTGTAGGTTGGAAAGTCACGAATGGATGTATATAAGTCTAACCATTGTAAATGTATTATATCTATTCTATCATCAATTTATATATTATTATGGCTTATTTAATATTCCAAGTCTTTTGGTAATATTATTTTTGTAAGCAAATAATTATCTGCTTCACTCTGTATGAAATGAAAAGATTCTAAACAGTTTTTCTTCTAGTTTTTAGTTAAGAAAAATATTTAGGTTTTTAGTACAGCATACTTGAAAACTAGAGTAATATTAACTCTCAGTAATTTTTGTAAAAATAAAAGGATTATAAAAGAATCCTTAGCTTCTAGATAAGACATACTCTGGTCTGTAAAGTTAATATTTATCAATTGTTTTATTATTTTCTTTTTACATGTTTTATCAAATATTAGTTTTTTACTTTACTACTGTTAACTATAATATATTTATTTTCTATTAGTATAATAATACTGAAATAATAATAATATTTACTAATTTCTTTATACCTGTGTTTCCATTTAGTTGGTTGAAGTAAAGATAAGTGCAGACAAAACATAGCACTGCTATTCAGTGAAATTCATAAACATTGAAGTAAAATCTATTTCTATTTACATTCAAATAAAAGAATCATATCTACCATTTACATTCCAATAAAAGAATCATTTCATTTACCTAAGACAATCCAACTGTGCTAGAGTACAACCTGAGTTCAGGTGTGGAAAAACACAACTTGAAAATTTATTTTCTATCTATTTCACTTATTTACATAATCATTTCCATTTCTACTATAATCTATAATTTTACTGAACTTAAGATTACACAGTTACTTTTTATTCATAAACCCTAAACACTAACATGCCTGTAATAGATAAACTAAGAATTGTTTAACCGAAGATAGTAAAAATAAAATAGAACCTATTGAGGACAAGATGGAAATAGCTTAAGGAGGTTGTTCCTCCCAACCAAACTCCTGGAGAGCGCTCAAACAATGCTTCCTCAGGACCCCCGAGCTTGTTCCTGGTCTTCTTGGCTGAGAACTGGGTGGAGAATGTAACTGTAAGACCTCTTTCACGTGACTGGTCCAATTACCTCAATAATAAAAATCTGCTCTCAGCAGTAAGATCTTCATCTTAGAAGCTGCAACTAGATCAATCTCACTAGTTATCCCCTCAAACACACTCCAGACTCCCCTCCATTGAATTTCTCTGAGTAAAATTCATTTACCCTGAATGATCACTTCTCTAGAATGAGCGGCCTCACCTCTCTTCAATGAGAAATTTTATAGAGATGCCTAGGTGTTCTGGGTCAGTTTTCATTAAATGAGACACCTGCTCTGATTCCACTTTCTTGGGGAATCATGACCACAAATATAGGGAAGTTTCCACCTACAATAGTTGGAATTGGTTTGAGGATGCTGCCACATGTCAATTTGCTCTCCACCCAGTCTCCTCCAACAATTGACCATTAAACACTCTTTTAATAGCTTCCCTAAGCTATTGTCTCCCCATTTATTTATTTATAAATTAAATATTCTGAATTTACATTAAATATTCTTGACCCCATTGGGTCATCAATTACAAATTAGCATAAAATTTAACACAATGTTCCTCAAATATTATAAAATTGTTTTTGCAAATTGGGGCATGTGACACACATTGTCTCACTCTCTTTCCCCCTTTATCCACTTACCCACAGTCTCTTAACACCCCCATTGGTCTCTACCTCTAACTGCTTAACACTCCCTCTCTATGTCTACCTTTAACCCCTTACCACCACCCTCCCCAAAACTTTAAATGGTATAATCACAAACAAAACAATATAGTTCTAAATTGTGTGCCTATTTTTGTTAATCAAATCGCGTGCCCATTTTTGTTAAACCAATCGCACACGCATTTCATTCAATAAAAAATGAGCACACATTGTTGTTAATACAAACAATACTTGTTATTGTCACATATGCTCCTAAC
>LPNX010895479.1:246626-282503 GCA_001517045.1 Pseudotsuga menziesii | reverse complement strand
AACCCCCCCCCCCAACTCCTAAACACCTAGTCACCCCATACACATCCCTATGTCTCCCCTCTGACACACACACACATCCCTATGTCTCCCCTTACCACTAGCACCCCCTAACCTATCTTGCTCAAACACACACACGCACATCCCTATGTTTCCCCTTACCACTAGCACCCCCTAACCTATCTCTCTGGAACACACACACAAATCCCTATGTCTCCCCTTACCACTAGCACCCCCTAAACTATCTCTCTGACACACACACACATCCCTATGTCTCCCATTACCACTAAAACCCCCTAACCTATCTCTCTCTCTCTCTCTCTCTCACATCCCCATGTATCCCCTTATTACTTACACCCCTTAGCTTATATTTTTCTCACACACACATCTCTTGAGTTGTAAAACAATACAGTTAGGTTGAAGAGAGGGGGGGTGTTAAGGTGCAAATACTAAGGGAGTGCTTGTTAATTCCCCCTAAACCTTGAATGATGTCTTAACCGTGCAACTACCTTCTTAAATGATCCAAATTTCTATTAGAGTAAAATGTGCACTCATTTTATGTGGCTGAAATGAACCTCCATTTTGATTAACAATAATGTGTGCACATTTAGGCTTGGTATAAACAATACCAGTCACTATCAGAGAAACACTCTAACACATTTCACACAGGTTTGATAGTCCACACGCAATTTCAAGTTATAGATATTGCATGAACATTCTCTTCTTCACCATATTATCACGCAAAATTGTTTTTGACATCAAGCATCTCCACCACAAGTGTCTAAGTATTGCTTGGAGCATGGTATACATTGAGGAGCGCAAAATAAATAATTAATTGAGCAAGAAAGAATCCATTAATTGAGCAAGGAGCAACATAGAGCATCTCCACCATTGTTTTTCTTGCAATTGAGGAGCTAGCAAAGGAAACATTAACTTGGTCATTATGGTGGAGTACGTAGACACAATTGAGCAAGAAACAAACCAAGCTTGGGGAATTTCCCATTGAGGATCACCATAGAGAATCTCTACCATTATTTTTCTTGTAGTTGAGGAGCTACAAAAGGAAACATTCTTCCCAATCTTCCCCCTAACTTGAGTATCTAGACACAATTGAGCAAGAAAGAAACCGAGCTTGGGTAGTCTCCCATTGAAGAGTACCATTGAGGATCTAGCAAAGGAAACCATATATATCATTGATCATTTTGGTGATGGGAAAGACATGCAATCGAGCAAGAAAATCAGCAAGGAAGAGGATACCCAATGAAATCCTTGAAGAAATTAGAGAGAAGAAAAGAAATGACATGACCAATCAAAGACGCTCTATGGACACTCAGCCAATTCCAATTGTTGATGATGCCACAATTCTTCCTACCAATCCACATCAAGAATGACAAAAGCATCCGCTCGAGGGGCCTTCAGTCTCCATATGAGTAGAAGAATGAGCACTGAATGGCACTGATCAAGGAGTAAAATGTAGGTGCACATCAAGGCCACTTGAAACCTTTGCATATTTAATTGAATGTGGGTATACAAGTGAAAAATTTAGAGAGACATTGAATGCCGAACGTATGCTCGAAGAAGACAATGTTGCTCAAACCACCCAAGAGGATTTCCAATTTCCACCATCCGACCATCAGGAAGACATGGAAGGACATGAAGCTCATGTTCAAATGCCAAACCAACCAAGTGATATGGTATAGGGTGCAGTTCCAAACTCCCTACCTCAATTAGAAACTTCATGTCGAAGAATTCCAAAACATATACAAATCGATGAAAATTTCATTGGTTCGCTTGAAGGTACATTGTCTAAACGCAATGTTGAATATCAATCTCAACATATACTTGTCAACTATTTTGATTCTAAATGTGATGGAAATAAATGTAGATTATTTATATCGTTGTTAAAATCTAGGTCTATGACTGTTGTTAGGAAAAAATTAAGGATAAAGATGATAAAAAATTATGAACCAAGCTCTCATGTTGTCGAAATTTTAGTAGATGCATTTAGTACTATTGGAAAGAAATCTCGTTCAAAGGATCGCAATGTAGCTCATCGTGTGTTGTCACAATCAATAGTGAACAAAATCATCGGGGCCCTTTGCCTTCTTAAGCCTACATCCAAACTTGTAGGATTGGATATCAAAGCACTCCATAGGTATTGTTCTAGAAGAGAACAACTTGAATCTTGTGAAACATGTCTGGTCCTTCATTGGCAAGTTTCCACAATCTAATATGAAGCTCATTGATGCGGTAAAGGGACTGGTGCAGGATTTTTGATGTGACAATAGTATACCTTCATCCAACCAAAAATTTGTACTAAAATTGAGAAGGGGTTCAAGGGATTGTGAGCCTGACATTAAAAATTTATTGACATGACACAAACAGAGTTATATAAGAGATTTAGGAATGAATATAACGAACTTAACTTGGGGCAAATATCCTTTGAGAAATGCAAACCATGGTATGTTAAAATAAACACAAGTCGTAACACATGTTGTTGTCGATATCACATTGATTATGGTTATTATTATGACACGTATATACAAATATTGTGTGTTTTTCATAACACTCTTGTGTAGGAATTGCTAGAGAAAACCCACCAACAAATCCTCATCGACAGGGGTTCTCACTCTGTCGACACCCAACCAGCGCGATCTCCCCAAGCACCGGCCCAGATAGGTTTTACCCTGCCCAACAATATTCGTAGAGCGGATGAAGTCTCACCCGAGATGTTCAAGGGAGAGCTATCAGAACCAAGTTTCGGGTAGTAAGAAGGGAAGATATGGAATCCAACGGGTATAGCATCATAAACATCAGATTACAGAATTAAGACAGTGATTGTAATTCTTCATCACTACAGATCTAACAAGTCGCATCATTCATTTGTCACAGTAGTATAAAACAACTTCAACCATCATTTATCAGAAATATGAAAGAATTGGAAGATATTGCAGTGACACCATTAAATCATAACAAAAATGCGATATACTTGGAATAGATCACGGCATCATAAATCATAACAGATAAATCATATCATCATGACATCATAAATCATAACAAATCCAACACACTTCTCATTGATATCACAACAGAGGAACTAGGAAAACAAGAGACAATACCTATGCAACAACCATCATATCATATTAATCCTGCATGTAGATCCAAAACAGACAATTCTTCTCCATAGCAGGAGACCAAATACATCCCAAAAATCTAGATAGATTGCAGATAAAATAGAAGACTCCCCAAAACCATAGACAGATCACACCAGACTTCATGTGATTATTTCTAACCTCTGATAACTCATGATCATCTTAATGCTCATGATCATAATCCTGGTGATGTCGATGTCTTTTACAATTGCAAAACTAGCTCTATATATATGCTTGTGCCCATACATTGAAGGCCCACTTCTAACTAACTTCTAACCGCTAATGACCTATGGAGACAAAAAATGGTCAAATAATATATTAAATATTCAAAAAATGGTTATCTTTTCGCCCATCGTGATGATCTGGCCTTGCGCGGTGTCACGTGAGATTGTGCAGCTGCCGTGATTCTACGCAACTCACTTACCAAAACCCTTTCCAACATGCCCCCAACATAGTCTTATGGCTCGTCCCCGAGCCAAGTCAGGTTGACAGGGTATATGCCGATGTCCGGGCCTTGAAATATTCAAACTACTGCATGATATCACGAACCTAGAGCTAGACTTTGTCGACAGCACTTTGACAATTACTCAAATCTTGTTGCAGAGGGTGGGTTGTCCTAGCCTTTCCATTGACTATTTGTCGATTTTCTTGCACCACTTGGAGTGTTGCGACTGCTTTGATATCCAGTTTCACACCAACTTCTTAGAGCTCATCCAATTGGGCATGACGCTTTTGTTGGCATTCTTGGGCGCGGGCGGCTCTCTGCTGAAGGTCCTTCAATTCCTCAAATCGTGTTATTTGTACCATGAGTGGTATTGCAAATAGTGTTGTCTTCAGCGTTTTCGGTTTTCCTTCAGCTTCTTATGCCTACATGGTTAGCTGGTCGAGATGCTCATCTTGGACAACACTTTTCTAAAACTGTGTCACTGCCTCCATGATCATCTTTGCCTCATGCTTGATGGTTTCAAATTGAGCCGCTATCTCTTCAATGGAAGTCTTCCGTCCAGCAACTTGCTCCAGCAATGTCTCTGGATGGACCAAGGAATTGAGAAATAGGTTGGTATCCTAGAGCTTGACAATGGTTTCCTCGAGTCGCTTGGCCTTAGTGACTGTGGTAAGCTTGGTCATGCTCTCAAAAATATATTGACAAGCCTCATCAATGGCTTACTCAACCTTGCCAACACTTGTGCATAGATGTGCCTTCTTAACGATGAGGTGGTCATGTGCCTTCTTCAGCTCTGTAATTTCCTCTGAATCCTTACACTGTAGCTTGGCCTACCCTGCCTTCAATGCATCTATTTCTCGTACCTTCTCTTCTGCCAGCTGCACCCTGACCTGGTGCAGCTCCTTTGCTTCTTTCTATAGCTTCTCGGTTGCGCTCTATGATTGTACATATCCATCCACCATCTCCTTTTTTCTATCCACCAACTCCTATGCAGCAACATGATGTAGCTACACCAACACATGAGCTAGTAACTTGTTCATATCCATAGCAAAGCTTTGGATCGGCCACAGTAATTGGTGTACTTCTTCAGTGCCCATGTCGATCGCAGTCAGGATAACTTAAACATTCATAGACTGAGGCTCGGTGCTAATCGACAGGACTTCCTACATCACATGTCTCACGAATGTTTTCCTAGAAACAATATCAAAAATGGAATTCAACCTATCTCTTACCACACCAAACTCTTCGTGGTTGGACTCGCGGATCGCCTGTGTTGCAACCTCAGAGGAGTCAGCGGCTTCTTTGATGAGCCGCTGCAGTTGGTCCTCCATCCCCAAATGGATACCACTACCTCCATCGTATTCTTGGTGCCATTTGGTGCGAGTCTCCTCCTCCATGCATTGTGCTTCATCCTTGGGGTTCATCGATGAATCGTTGTCAGAGTCGCGAACACTCAACTCCTTCTTTGCAGGCTCTTTCGGGGCATCAGGTGGCAACTCCTTAGAAAGTTCCTCCTGACTCACAGGGTTGCGCCATTCAGCTGGCCAGTCTTGAACAATAGCATCCAATTCTTCAGCCATGACTTTGTAAGCCAGAGGTAGCCACTACTTGTCAAGGTCCCGCCGTGCCTGAATGTAAATGGAATGTGGCCCGATAGCGAACTGAATGAGCTATTGATACTTGGCCGCTGCATAATTAGATAATTGAGGAACTACGATAGCGGTGTCTTGCAGCGCTTCCTAATAGATCCAAAAGTGAATTGCACAGTCCGCCTATTGACTGGGCTCCTCAACCCACCACAAATTCTGATATTGTGCGCCGCGGCACACCTTCGCCGCATCAACTGCCATTGGTTGGTAATATTCATGTTCCATCTAGGAGACAAGTGCAATGAGAATTAATATCCAACTATATGAAAATGGCCTCCCAGCCTGAGGAACGAGAGAATATTCGAGCAACTAGTTAAGCAAGAACAAGGACTAGTTCATTTGTACGCCTTCTACACATTTATGGGCGCATGCGACCATGCCTGAGTTGCATTGGACTGGTCGATTCCCCTTAAAAACCTTGATCACCAAAATTTGTGCCCCGATATGCACCGCTTGTAAGTTAATGCTATCAATACGATAGGCATGGCCATCCCCCTGTAAGCCAAAGAACTCCTTCAGCTGCTTGGAAAGCTTCTTGTTGATATCCCTCCCACTGATATACTGCGTTGGATCTTCCCCGAACTTCGGCAAGCCCGTAATGCTCGCAATTAAGTCTACTGTGATAGGAATGGGAATATTCAACCAGAGCGTCCCACCATGAAAACAGGCCAAGAGTTTTTTAACACATGCATGGGCTTCATTCAGTCGCCCAAAATGAGGCATATTGATGAGCCCCAACAATATAGAGTTGTCCAACCCGCTCACCCATGGCTGAGGAATCTGTTGAATTGGGGTACTAGGCACTAACAAAACTGACAAATAGGATGCATCCTAGACATATTAAATTAATAGAAATTCATGGTCCTCAAACTTCAATCTGATTAGGGTAGGGATGATATCAACCAAACAAGTCATCCTTTTCGACAGTGGTGGCAATTTTGGTGGATACTTCTGATTCCTTATAGGCTGCCTCAACTTTGGTCTTAGATGCGTAGGAGTGACATCTCCTAAGATATCATGGGTAGAGACACCCCTAGGTGCTGCAGACTCCATAGCTCTCGAGCTCAACGACTCGGTCTGTGCAGTCCCTTCTCCTTGCACTCTAGCCGAAGTGCGGGTATGCCTCTTTTGCGGTGGCATGGAACTGGGATTCTGATCCTTTCGCTTTCTCTTGGGGATAGATAATGATCCAACTTGCATGCTCATGAATTCTTCTTAGACGGTCATGGGCCGAATAGGGGACACTTTTTCACTGAAAATCTCAATTGCGTCAAGGTCGATCAGCATGCCTCATGCCCCAAACCTTACAATGCACCCGATGATTTGACCCTTCTACTCTGCAAATCACCAAAATCTCACAACACAACTTGCACTCTTCTCAACACTCTACTCATTCAACTGAACAATTCCTTCTACCCATGTCCTGTGCGTTTTTTATAGGCACCTCCCAATTCACACCCATCATTTCCAAATCTACGATCTCCATCATGACTAAATCCAGTAGTAATGACGCCAAATCCTTCAACAATCTTACTCTTATAACGGTCGAATTGGCCATTAATGCACATCACTTCAACAAGCATCATCAACTAATTGTTTTAACTACCTACATTTATTACTGATTTGACCAACCCACAGCTCTGCAGCTATTGCAGGTGATATTCTTGTCGTCGCTACTAACTCCTATCCTTGTGCAGCCTCATCCCCTAGGCTCACCTTTCTGCCAGCTAGAAATATATATATATATATATATATTCATAGCGCCTCAAGTAGTGCACAGCTCTAGCCCCGTCGTATAGGGCTTTAAGCAACTCCCATTGACGCTCGTTGGTGAGACCGCACCATCTAATTGTTGTAACTGAACTGCACCTCCAGAAGTAATGGAATGAATAATATATGGTCCTAACCAGTGCATCTATAAATTACCTGGATTATTCATGAACTTGATGTCGTATAACAACACCAAATCTCCTTCTGCAAATTGTTTTTTCTTAATGTGGCAATCATGCAACCTGCTAGTGGAAGCCTGCAGTAAAATTGTCTTCTTCAAGCTGGACCAACTGTGCAATGTGCTCTCCTAATGCTTCGACATCATCCATGCCCATCACCGCAGTGATGCGCAAACTAGAAACAATGTATTCCATGTGCATGACTGCCTCTTACCATATACCAGCTTGAATGGTGTCTGTCCTATCAGTCGTTTGCAAGTAGTGTGATAGGCTCATAGTACTGCTGGAAGTTTCAATTCCCAGACATCGGGATTAGCATAACATACCTTTGTCAGTGTTGTTTCCAACATTTTGTTGAACGCTTTGACAGTCCCATTCACCTGTGGATAGTATGGTTTTCTCCTCTTATGTTGCACCTGCAACTCCTCAGATAGCACTCTCATAGTATGGTTGATAAAGTGACTGCCCTGGTCACTCATCAAGATCCAGGGACACCCAAACTATGTCACAATGTTTTCAAAGATGAAACTCACTGCTATTGTAGCGGTAAAATACACAACTAGTGCAGCTTCTTCCCACCTAGTCAGATAGTCGGTTGTAGTAATGATCCATCACGCCCCAATCCTCTTCCCCTATGGCTTAATAGGACCCACAAAATCCACTGCCCATTTATCAAAAGGTTGCAGATTCACTTGCGACACTAGTGGCATCTCATCCTGCCACGATGGTTTACCGACACGCTGGCAGACGTCATAGCTCCTCGCATATTATTAGACATGATTATGCAATGTAGGCCACCATAGCCCAGTGTGCAACACCTTTTACGTAGTAGCCCTTGCTCCATAGTGACCTCCCATGATTCCTGCATGTTCCTCTTCTATAATAGGTCTCTGCTCATGCGGTAGGATACACCATCGCAAGATTTCATCTGGTCCAAGATTATATAACTGCCCAGCAATCAGTTGGAAATCGAAAGCCTTTACTACCAACTGCTTCTTTGACTAGTTGACATGTCCTCCGGGGTGATGCCAATGGCCAAGAACTGAATGATCAGGGCATAGTGATCATCTGCGATGTCGACATGGAACAATTGTGCATATGGTAATCCATCATCAATATTGGTAGGTTCTTTACCAGTCTCAATGTGTTATAGTGATTAGGGCCAGCGTTCAATTGTCCTGATTTCACAACTATATTAAATTCAAATTCCTGGAACAGAAGCAACCATCGATAGATTTTCTCCCCCAACACAGGCTTATCGACCAAGCATTGCAAAACATAATGATCGATGAACATCTTGAAATGCCCATCAAAAAAATAGTGCCTAAACTTTTGCAAGGCATAAACCATCGCCAAAACTTCTCTTTCAGTCGTTGTGTAATATCATTTAGAAAATGAAAACTTTCTACTGGCATATGCGATTGGGTGATCCAGGTCTCCTTCCCCTGTTTTCATAAGCATAACCCCCAGCACAACAAAGGAGGCATCAACATGCAAATGGAACGCCTTATTCCAATCAGGAAAAAATAGTATGGGAATGAAAGCCATCTTCACCTTCAATGTGTCGAAAATGCCTTGACATTCCTGAGTCCACTCATATGCAATGTCCTTTTTTAGTAGCTTCTCCATAGGGGCAGTAATCGCATTGTATCCTTTGATAAACTTGCGATAGTATCCCATATGCCCCAGCATTTCCCCAAGCATATTCACATTCGTTAGTGATGGAAAACTAATAATTCGTGTGATATTCGCTGGATCAACCAACAAACTGTCCTTACATACTATGTGTCCGAGTAGCATTCCAAACGGCGCACAGAAAATGCACTTCTTAGAATTTAATGCAATCTAATGTTGTCGACACGATTCAAGCATCAATCACAAGTTGTAAATGTGGTCCTTAATTATCCCATAGATGGTCCAATCATCCATATATACTTGCAGGAACTTTTGAATAAAGTCTTTAAACACAATGACGACTACCCGAGAAATTACTACTGGTGCATTCTTTAGCCCAAAAGGCATGACTGTATATTTAAAACAGCCCCATTTAGTGACAAATGTGGTTTTATGGCGATCCTCCCTTGCAGTCTGGATCTGGTGGTACCCTGAAAATCCATCTATGAAGGAATACATCTCCTGACTGCTGTAATGTCCCCTTTTTGGAATTTTGTTAAAATGCCCAATTTTCCAATTTTTCACAATTTTGGCTCTTTACTAGTTTTTATGTCTAGACCTCCAAATTGACCCAAATGCTTCCAAATTTTATCTAAAGGTAAATTAATGATAATATAACTTACATATAGAGCTCATGTATGTTTTGTGACCTCCCAATTACTTCTGCAAACCTTTTTAATGTTCTGTTCAAAGTAGGAGTCTTTACTAGCAAATTGGGGCTCCAGTTCCCCCTGGGAAATTGCCGAAAATGGCTTCCCAAATGATCCCAAAGTCACTTGAATTTATGAAAATAGGCTGGGTATGTGTAATGGACCTTTTAAAATTCTCATATGCATCATTTTTTCCATTTATACAGGTTTTTATGACTCTTTCCAAAACAACTCCCTAGTCACAATTTCGACCCTTGGGGAAAATGCACCAAATCTTCTCCCAATGCAATAAAAATGAGTAAAATGGATTCCAATGCTTAATTAATGAAAATGATACTTGAAATACACATTAATTACATTCCATCCATCATACATTCATCATATATACATTCCTCCATTCGCAATAATAAGCATTACCATGGCATATAACAAAATGGAGTGGAAATGGTCATTGTTTGCTCATTAAAAGTCATTTTGACATACACTCTTGGGAATTTATACTTGAAAATTTCTGATAATGAAGAAAATAGAATATTTAATTTATTCCAATCATAAATTGACAATTAAAGGCTCTCCCAATTCGAAATCATCAGCGTTACAATGGTTCATAACAAGATAGTGGGGAAATGACACTATTTCTTCATTGTTCAACATTTTTACATGAATTCTTTTGGGTATTTCGACCTGAGAGTATTATGAACATGAAATACATAGAATATAAATAATAACATAATATAATTATAATTATAATATTCCCCAAATATATCAATAGCTCACCCAAAGTGCAATCCCTCCATTGGCATGAATATGGTGTGAAAACTGGAAATAGTTGAGAGAGAGTGATGCAATAGAAGAATCCACATGATTTCCTGTAGCTTACACCTGAAAATAAGATTCCATTAAATCTCCATGAAATACCTGAGTGGCCTTTCCAAGCACCAACTAGGATGGGAATCATTCACCCTCGAAATTGGCTTAAGCAAGAAAACTAGTCATCCACTAGCTCTCGCAATTCACAAATGAGCAAAAGCTTCTTCTCATGGATGATCCCTGTATTTTATAAAACTTATTGGTATTCCAAGGTTCCAAATCCATCCATAAACCAAATCCAATTCAAATTGGTGTGGCTGCTCATGCTATGCCATGTGTCCTCTCTCTTCACTTTCCCTCTTCTCCCAAATTTGAGTAGGAGCCTCTTGGCCTTCTCCAACTCCCAATTTCGACCTTCAAGATGCTCTATTCAGGATTTACATGTCCATATGTCAGTATGGAAGCATTTATATATGACTTGGGTCATAACTGTCATAGAATCTCCATCATTGGTGTCATAGCTGTCATAAATGTAAGGGGAATCTAGCCAAGTGTCCATGAAACTCCCATTTGGCTCTTCCTCTCCCATGTAATTTACACTTTATCCCAATTTCGACCTATGAAGTATATGGAGAGTTAAATTAACATTATAATCCATAAAAAAACATTATACTTCCCATATATTCAAATTTGCAATAGAAAGATACCATTTAACATAGGAATTCTAGCTAGTGTGGGCCCCATAGTCTCCATGTGTCTTCATGCTCCATTGTCGCTTCCATTTTCTCTTGCATTTTTTTGATAAGCTAAATTGTTAAATATTTATCCCCTTCTAATATCTAAACATCATTTATTATCACCCTTATTCCAAATATGAAAGCTTCCACTCCCAACCTAGAAAACTAGTGATTTTCCTCCTTGGCAATTATTTGACTTTTAGCATCCATTTGACAACGTTCATGAATATGGAAAATGCAATTTGTCCATTGTGAACCAATGCCAAATTTTGGACATTACAAACCCTACATTCCCAATATTGCTTGTCCTCAAGCAATTTCAAACATGGTTGTTGAAGAACCTACTTTATGTATGATTCTTTGAAGTTGCCACTACGCTGCCCACTTTGAGTCTTTGAGATACCATGAATATTTCAGAGAGGAACCACCAATCTTGCTACTGCACTACTCTGATTAACATCACCTTATTAAATGGGGAATCATCTACCATACTATTTTTTTCCCAAATAATTTGAAATCAATGGGACTAAAAACTATCCCAGGGTCCCATTGCTTGCATTGCACTCCAACAATTAAGAGTGCTCTCCAACCCATACCATTTGGAAAGAGAATTCCTAGATCCCATTTCCTTGTATGAATTCTTCCAAACATCATGAGTTCATAATATATATCATCAAATTATATAAAAATATAATAATAATGAACATTAAGGAGGTGCCTCACCAAGAAATCATGGAAGTGCTTATACCTCCCAGTGAGTAGACTACCATTTTCCAAGTACATACATGCTTCAAGTGACCAATCAAATATTCTCCAATGACATAGGTGAGGATCCCATGTCCTATGATTCTGCTCCCAAAGAATTTAATATGCATCAAAATAATAATCACCCATTGTTTCTTTCATCCAAGAAGTGAATGAAGAACCTCCACCAAAATATGAACCAAATAAGGAGCAAATAAAACACAAAGACTTCAAGTGTCTCAAAGAAGTCTCATCAATACACCCATCAATATGTATATCATCAGGAAATAATAGAGGATTTTTCTGCCAATAATAATGTTCCTCAATCATATCCCTCTTCACCCAAGTGTTGGATGAAGTTCTTCCAACATCAAATGAACCAAGTGTTGATCAAGAAAAACCATGAGCCTTCAAGTGACTCAAATGAACATCATAGGTGCACCCATGTAGATGTGTATCATCATAATGTAAAAAAGTATGCTGCTGAAAATGTAAATAATAATGTGCTCCAACCATGTCATCATAAAAATTCAATCTAGGAGTTCCATACTCATGTCGCACCATAAAAAAGAACCCTTACACCCATACTTCATTAGGATGAATGCTGCAAAATTTGGAAGTGTAGGTTGTAGGAGAAAGAACCAACTCACCCAAATGATAAGTAAGTGAAAAATTGTCATAATTTGAAGTAGCCATAGGGGTAGGATTATTCACCTCCCTATAAAATGAAAAAATTTCTTCATGGGTTGGTTCCAAGGTATTGGAATTATGCACTTCTTCAAATTGTGTAACCATTTTCAAGAGGCAACTCAAGTTCCTCTTCCACCATTTCTAGTGATTGGATCTCATCACTATAATCCTCAAGAACATAAAGAACCTGCAATTTTTCATGTTTTTCATGATCCATCATGTCATGAGAATCCTCCAAGCAATCCACCTTATGAAAATATGAAACATCGGAGGAAAAATAAGTGTCTTGCAACTTTTCAAGAAGTTGCTCATTTTGAATTGTGAGCTTATCAATAACTTCATTATTCTTCAAGTAGGATTCACGTAACCATTCAATAATCTCAATGACATTTTTTATACCAAAAAGAAAAGACATTAAATTACCTTTGATGATGCACATTGCTCTTTGGATCTTCTCCATGTCTTCAAGGAATGATGGCTCCTCCAAGGACGTAGCTCTCCAACAAGAATTTGATACCAATGCTTGAGTGTCATGGAGTATTCCTTAGGCCTCTTGGATATTCTTTTCATTCATCTTGAAGGACCCTTCAAGAAAATGAGGCTCTTGCAAATGAATCTCCTCATATTCTTCCTTCTTGCTTGGACCAACTTCATGAAGCTCAAGTGGTGATGGGGAAGTTGATGTTGTTTCTTCTTCAACTGCTACAAGGTCTTGATTTTCATCTTTAATGGAATTTTGGATTGCAGCAACATTTTGAAATCTGATATCTATGTCACCAACATAGATTTGTGAGAACCCATCAGTAGGTACTCCTTCATAGTTCAAGCATCCATCCGTAGATGCTCTTTGTTTCATTTCCAAGGTAGCATGTGTCTCAAAATTATCTTCAGTATTTTCAATAAAAAATTCTTCATACTCATGTGATGTCTCTTCATATTTTTTAGAGTCACTTGGGAGTGAATTTTGATCATATTCATGTAATAATTAATCTACTCCACCTATTTCAGAACTAGGTGGTTCACGGGTCTCCTCCATTTGCTCCTTCAAGCAAGTTGATGCATTTTTCTCCTTGGTTTTCTTAAAATCAACATATTTTTCCCAAATTTGGATAGCTAAAAATTCAAATCCTTTCATAATATTGTTGTTCATGTCTTCAATATTCTTGTTCATGTCTTCAAATATAGGTTCCATGCTTTTTATTATCTCCTCACCATCATATGAGGTTCTCTTTTCATGCCTAGTCATAGTTTCCAAAAACAAATTGCCTTCTTCTCCTACTTTTTTTTTCCTCTTCAACAAAAGCACTTTTGGTTTCAATATATAATGGTGGTCACTGAATTATGGTACTCATAAATATCATACCAAATAAGGTTCCAATATCATGCTCTGATACCACTGTAATGTCCACTTTTTGGAATTTTATTAAAATGCCCAATTTTCCAATTTTTCACAATTTTGGCTCTTGACTAGTTTTCATGTCTAGACCTCCAAATTGACCCAAATGCTTCCAAATTTTATCTGAAGGTACATGAATGATAATATAACTTAAATATAATTCTCATTTGTTTTTTTTGACCTCCCACTTACTTCTACAAACCTTTTTAATCTTCTGTTCAAAGTAGGATTCTTTACTAGCAAATTGGGGCTCCAATTCCCCCTAGGTAATTGCCGGAAATGGCTTCCCAAATGATCCCAAAGTCACTTGAATTTCTGAAAAGAGGCTGGTTATGTTTAAGGTACCTTTTCAAATTCTCATATGCATCATGTTTCAGTTTATACAGGTTGTTATGACTCTTTCCAAAACAACTCCCAAGTCACAATTTCGACCCTTGGGGAAAATGCACCAAATCTTCTCCCAATGCAATAAAAATGAGAAAAATGGATTCCAATGCTTAATTACTGAACATGAGACTTGAAATGCACATTAATTATATTCCATACATCATACATTCATCATAGATATATTCCTCCATTCGAAATAATAAGCATTACCATGGCATATATCAAAATGGAGTGGAAATGATCATTGTTTGCTCATTAAAAGTCATTTTGGCATACACTATTGGGAATTTAGTGTTAGTATTATTAATCCTCCCTTGTCCAAATTTTTTAATATTTCTAAATTGGGATTCATGTCTAAATCGGGAGTCCATCCAGTCTATTTATAGTCATTAGCACCATTGGGTAAACTTGACCTAATTGGGGCACATGTTTCAGTTACTAAAGTGTGGGGAACACTAATTGAGGCTCACTGCCACTTACTGCACTTGATTGCATAATTTTAGGAGCCTCATAGATCAATCCCTACAATTTAGGAATCCATTGGGAGTGCCGAAACCAACCAAGGTCAATTCACTTTAGTTAATGACTAGTCAAGCCAAGTTAGGAGTCAGTTACATTCAATTCTAGTCCTCTACATTCAGTTAGCGCTAGGTTTACTTGATTGCACACATGTGGGGCACATTTATCACCTACCACAGTCAGTTAACCATTAGTCAACACTAAATGTAACACTTGGTTGTGTTTTAGAGCTCCAATGAACTCCGGTTATGGTTTAGACAAGGACAGTTAACTACTGGGTCCTCCGATAGTGATTTAGATAAAGTCTTGGTTACCTACAGTCAAGTAGATTCTAATCAATTCAAACTTCCTCATGTGGATTCAAATTGATTGTGGCAATTAAAGCCATTTTACTTTATTTTAATTATCATCTGGATTACTTTTTGATTAATGAAAGCATTCATAGCTGCAAGCCTTTTGCACTGTTTCATTCTTCAATTGCTGAGTAAATTGTGAGATCTTCTTTGTGAGTTGTGTATTTGTCTACAGATCTATATGCTCAAATTTACATGGTATCAGAGCCTCGGTGGACAAGACTCCTATCCTCCTCAGATCTTCAACCAGATCATTTTGTTTGTTTGATTGTGTGATAGGTTATCATCTTTTCTTACAGCATTCGCTACAAGCAGCCTCTACTCCTCACTGCATTCACTACAGCAGCTCAGTCTTTCTTATTACATTCAAAATGGCTCATCCAATGGAGCCTCTCACTCCCTTCAACTATCACCAGTGGAAGGATGACATGAAATTATTTCTCTGCACCAAGCATCTCTTCAGACTCATAGAAGAAATAGAGGAAGAGCCAGAATCAGATAAATACAAAGCTAAGTACAAGAACAGGCTTGATGAAGCCATTGGACTCATGCAATTCTCAGTCTCTAGAGATCTTCAATTTCACATCCAAGACTTGGACACTCCCAAGGAGGTTTGGGATAAGCTTGCTTCCTTGTTTGATAAGCATGATGAGATGAGGATCCATCAGCTAGAAAATGATCTGATTACTCTCAATCCATGAAATTTCGAATCTCTAAATGAATTCTTCTCAAAGTTCAAGAACCTGATATATCAGTTGAAGCAATGCAAAGTGAAGAAGGATGAATATCAGCTCATCCTTGCTATTCTCACAAAGATCAATTCAGACTACTCAGTCTTTGTATCCACCTTCCAAACAGCAAGGCTCACTACTCCAAATTGAAGATGCCCACTCTTGATGCTTTCATCCAATCTCTTATTTCTGAGAATGATAAATTGATCCAAATGGGGATCATTCGATCTCCCAAAGATCTAGCTCTTGTTGCAAGAGGATATAAGGTAGCGAATGACAAAGGGAAGAAAAGATATGAGTCTGAGCAGTCAAAAGAACCTTCAGGTTCCAAGAGAAGCAAGAAGAATGGCAAAGGCAAGGTCCTCTTCCCTTACTGTGGAAGGGGCTTCCATTCAGAAAGCTCTTGTATGAGAAGACAACTTGATGAAATGCCTCTTCTTTTGAAAAATCACAACATTTCTATACCTTCTAGTGCAAGGAAGGAAGACTCTGAAGAAGAAGAAGAAGAATACCAAAGGAAAGGACATGCACTGAAATCTTACTGCACATCAACACCTGCCTTCCTCATTGATTCTGGAGCTTCCAACCATATGGCTGCATCCAGAGAATCATTCTCTTCTTTTCAGTCCTTTGATGGTCCTAGTATTCAGATGGGCAATAACAGTAAAGTCCAAACCAAAGGGAAGGGCTCTATCCAACTTGAACATGGAAGGTTCAAAGATGTGTTGTTTGTTCCCTCCCTAGCTTCAAACCTATTATCTGTCTATCAGATGACCCATACTAGATCTCCAAAGCGAGTGATCTTTGGTCCTGACTCAGTGGAGATCACATATATCTCTACTGGGAGCATCGTAGCAAAGGGTATTGCAAATCATGATTCAAGAGCATATGAGTTCTCACATTTCATGCCTCCTTCAGAACCAGTGCACTCTCAGCAGCCACCTGCAAGGGAAGGTAAAACCATTGCATCTACTTCTTTTACAGCTTCTACTAGTATTGTAGATCCATCTATATCAGTTTATGACATTAAGATTTAGGGTGACTCAGATCTAGATTCAGTCCCTACTTCCAAACTGGAAGCTAGGAAGATGACCGGAAACTCACCTGACACTCAGAAAGGAAAGACTCTTGCGCTATTCCATACTATTTTGCCTCCTTCAGAGAGATGCAATAGAATTCTTGTAAGATGCAATATGGAAAGGGCTTAGTCTTACTGCATTCAGAAGAATGGATATGATCATACACCTCCTCATTCAGTAAGAGACAAAATTTACATTCCTCCTTCCTTCCATCATCATTTTTGGAGAAAAAGGAGAAGTCTACATGCTAGGCCCTAGAATACCTATGCACAGCACACCATGCAGGCTGCTTCACTACCTCACAGAGATGAATATTGCAGCAACAAATTTTCAAGTTTTTCAAACTTGAGACCTGATTCTACCTGCTTCGCTAGAAGGAGGTCTTTTTTCCCATGTGATTTTTGCCCTAGCTCCTTGTATTAAGCAGATACTTTATTTTACTTGATGTAATGGGTGACCTATGGTCTTAGTTACCAGAGCCCATAGTTTGTTCAAGTTAGCATTCAGGGGGGGTGTTAGGATTATTAATCCTCCCTTGTCCAAATTTGGTCATAAGTCTAAATCAGGAGTCCATCCAGTCTATTTATAGTCACTAGCACCATTGGGTAAACTTGACCTAATTGGGGCACATGTATGTTTCAGTTACTAAAGTGTGGGGAACACTAATTGAGGCTCACTGCCACTTACTGCACTTGATTCCATAAGTTTAGGATCCTCCTAGATAAATCCCTACAATTTAGGAAGCCACTGGGAGTGCCAAAACCAACCAAGGTCAGCTCACTTCAGTTAATGACTAGTCAAGCCAAGTTAGGAGTCAGTTACATTCAGTTCTAGTCCTCTACATTCAGTTAGCGCTAGGTTTACTTGATTGCACACATGTGGGGCGCATTTCTAACCTACCACAGTTGGTTAACCATTATTCAACACTAAATGTAACACTTGGTTGTGTTTTAGAGCTCCGATGAACTCTGGTTATGGTTTAGACAAGGACAGTTAACTATTGGGTCCTTCGATAGTGATTTAGACAAAGTCTTGGTTACCTACAGTCAAGTAGAGTCTAATCAATTCGAACTTCCTCATGTGGATTCGAATTGCTTGTGGCTATTAAAGACATTTTACTTTATTGTAATTATCATCTGGATTACTTTTTGATTAATGAAAGCATTCACAGCTGCAAGCCTTTTGCACTGTTTCATTCTTCAATTGCTGAGTAAATTGTGAGATCTTGTTTGTGAGTTATGTATTTGTCTACAGATGTATATGCTCAAATTTACATTTAGACTTGAAAATTTATGAGAATGAATAAAATATAATATTTAACTGATTCCAATCATAAATTGACAATGAAATGCTCTCCCAATTCGAAATCATCAGCATTACAATGGTCCACAACAAGACAGTGCGGAAATGATACTATTTCTTCATTGTTCAACATTTTTACATGAATTATTTTGGGTATTTTGGCCTGAGAGTCTTCTAAACATGAAATACAGAGAATATAAATCATTACATAAGATAATTAGCATTATAATATTCCCCAAATATATCAATAGCTCACCCAAAGCGCAATCCCTCCATTGGCATGAATATGGTGTGAAAACTAGAAATAGTTGAGAGAGAGTGCTGCAATAGAAGAATCCACATGCTTTCCTGTAGATTACACCTGCAAATAAGAATACATTAAAGGTCCATGAAATACCTGAGTGGCCTTTCCAAACACCAACTAGGATGGGAATCTTTCACCCTCGAAATTGGCTTAAACAAGAAAAATAGTCATCCACTAGCTCTCACAATTCCCAAATGACAATTTCACAAATGAGAAAAAGCTTCTTCTCATGGCTGATCCCTATATTTTATAAAACTTATTGGTATTCTAAGGTTCCAAATCCATATATAAGACAAATCCAAGTCAAATTGGTGTGGCTGCTCATGCTATGCCATGTGGCCTCTCTCTTCACCTTCCCTCTTCTCCCAAATTTGAGTAGGAGCCTCTTGTCCTTATCCAACTCCCAATTTCAACCTCCAAGATGCTCTATTCAGGCCTGAAATGTCATTATGTCAGTATTTCAGCCTTCAGATCTGAATTGGGTCATAACTGTCATAGAATCTCCATCATTGGTGTCATAGCTGTCATAAATGTAAGGGGAATCTAGCCAAGTGTCCATGAAACTCCCATTTGGCTCTTCCTCTCGCATGTAAGTTACAATTCATCCCAAATTAGACCTATGAAGTATATGGAGAATTATATTAACATTATAATCCATACAAAAACATTATACTTCCCATATATTCAAATTTGCAAGAGAAAGATACCATTTAACATAGGAATTCTAGCTAGTGTGGGCCACATAGTCTCCATGTGTCTTCATGCTCCATTGTCACTTAAATTTTCTCTTGTATTTATTTAATAATATACATTATTAAATATTTATCCCCTTATAATGTCTAAACATCATTTATTATCCCCCTTATTCCAAATATCAAAGCTTCCACCCCAAACCTAGGAAACTAGTGATTTTCCTCCTTGCAATTATTTGACTTTTAGCATCCATTTGACAACTTTCTTGAATATGGAAAATGTGATTTGGCCATTTTGAACCAATGCCAAATTTGGGACATTACAATGGCCTACTCCTTTAAGGACCTTATTTATAAAAGGAGTCAGGAACGGATCATGCACGCATACATCATTCAAATTCCTTAGGTCAACGCAAATGCAAATTTCGTCGGTCTTTTTATCCTAGACCACCATAGGGATTATCCACTCTTATTCTTCTATGGGATTGATGATCCTAGCATCCAACATCTAGTCTATCTTATCCTTCACATGGTCCTTGTATTGTGGGTTCAGTCGATACAGCCTCTATCGTACTGGTTTTGCATTTGGTTTCAATAGGATTTTCATCTCCCCCAGGTCCCCTAATATCCCCTTCATTTCTGAAAATCATGTCGAAAAAATATCCTAGAATGCATGTAGTAGGTCTGTGATTTTGGCCATTGTCTGCTTGTCCCAGTAGTCCCTAATATTGGAAAATTTTGGGTTCTCTTCTAACCCAATGTTGACTTTCCTGATATTCAGCGGCTGACTCATTGAATCTGTCGGTATGTCGAGTGCTGTGACATCGCATCTTCCTTCTGATTCCATAATATTAACATTTCACAACTTGTCATCATCCTCAGGTTCCCTAGATAGGTTGTAGCATGTCATCATGGATTGTATTGAGAAGTGTGCATGTGGATCAACTGGGTATGCGACAGGGACGACTTTTAACACTATGTCGCAGATGATTAGCAATGCATTATGAACTTATGGGTTGGCATCCCAGAAACTAAATGTCTGCGTAAAGCAAACAAACAAATCCTCCCAAGTGGTTATGGTTCTACGCAATTCTGCCGCTACATACCAAGATCTCGCCATCTCGCCCAGAGTGTGAACAAAAGCATGGACCCAATCATCTTTGGGTCACGATGCCCATAAGGCCTGACATTATATCAAATGATTGGTGGGGTCATTATGCCCATCGTATCTCCCAGCATAATAAACCTCTGAATCACTGAAGCACATGATCATCAATCTCCAACACTGTTCCCAGTCATGGATCATATGCTTGTGCATCACCCACCATCAGGCCGGGGTAGCCTTGAGTGCTACATCTAGGGCCAATACCCTTTGGGGCTCAAACACTTTCTCTTCAAATTCTTGAAGGAATTCTTATAATGCTGGAAGCCATTCATAAATTGGCAACTCAACCATCTCAGTCACGACACGAAGGAGAGACTGTGTAATCAACCTGCATTTCCTTAATGACACTTCATGCAACCTATTCTACCAATTTTCCAGAGCATCATCAGAATCAGAGGATGCAGAACTAGCACTACACCATCCAAGTTCACCATCGGCGGTAGGATGGATATATTCTTTAGAGATATTATAAGCATGATCCCAACTTTTACCATATTCATCCTTCACTCGTTCAATATATCGACATCTTTCCTAAGGGTCCATGGGAGCGATGACCCTAACATCCTAGTTCTCAAATGTCATGATACGTTTCTTGAAATTGATGACTGCCATGCTATCATTATCCCACCCAATCCCTAGCAGTGCGAGATAAGAACCTACATCTTCAACTACTTCTATCACATCAAAATCAGCATGCATTTTCATACCTTCAATATCGACAAATAGATTTGAGACGCGACCAATGGACTTAACGTTTTCCTAATTTTCTAGTCACAACTGCACCAACGACCATCCCAAGGTCGGCTTCCCCATTAACTTCCAGGTTTTCTTGGTAAGAATTTTTACATCTGATCCAAGATCCAGAATAACTGAGTCAACCTCATAATCCCTGATCTAAATATTCATCCTCATCTCCTTTCCTGTCTTCCTCTTTTGCAAAGAGTTCACTGCAGAATCCTTCAATGCCTTATCCCAGTGGTAAAACAACGTCTCAAGCTTGATAAGGGCTTCGAGGTCCCTTGCCAGTGACAGAAAACTCTCAAAGAACTACTGTAAGATACCATGGTTCTGTGATGGTCCTGCCTCTACAGATGGATCAAAAGTAAATGGCATGTCAATAATTGGTAACTTACCAAAATTTCTCTCGATTGCATGCTTGGTCTCAAAGAATGTTTCTTTCTCTGTCACAATATCAAATGATACTTTTTTCTTTCCAGCAAACCAAAATTTCTATCGTAGTCCGTCTTCTCAAGTCATTGCACTGACGTGAGTGACAACCCCAATGTCGACATCCTTTGTTCATGGTTCAGCTTGAATTGTCACAGCCGCTGATCCTTGATTCAGGTTCAATGGTGGGTTATGATTCAATGGCTAAGTTTGAGTCTGTGGTGGGATTTGAATCTAATTCTACAGTGGGATCTGATTCTACATTATCGGTTGGTTTTGTACTTGGAACATTGGCTGGTTCTGAGTCTGCGCATTCTGCAACTGAGGAATGTTTCCAACCTACCATTTTGCAATCAGCTAAGGGAAATTTTCAACATTATGCTCACCAGTCGCATAGTATGTACACGGCACATGAGTTAAATCCCTCTGATAGTGCCCTAATACTCCATAGGTATAACATTGGATTGATTCTCGACATCATACTCCTCTTTGACTGAAGCCTCCTCCTCATCCTCTGAATCCTCCTACGAATCCTTCTCAGAATCCTCCTTGTTGAAACTGAGGTTGGGCCATCTGTTGTAGCAGTGGGTTTGGTTGTTGCTGGACATAATGTGTAGCTTGAACATATTTTGGTTGATACTGAATGAGTGGCGCCTGATTATAATATGGTCATGGCACATACTACGGTTGTGCTACAAGCTGTGGCTGAGGTACAAACTGTGGTTGCGCTGTAAAATGCTACTGCAGTTGTGACAGGATAAAATGCATCTAGTGCGGTGGTGTATACTGTACCTGTGCTACAGTTTGTGCCATTTGTGGTTGTTCTTGCATTTCCTAGGGTTCTCACCTTTCACAAAGTATGAATGATATTTCCTTTCCTTGAGCAAGTCATAAGCTTGACAGTTTTTATCATCATGTCCTACTGACCAAAAAAAGGTACAGACAATACAGATTCTTTGCCTTGGTAACCATATTTTGCATGCATTCACAATTCTAATGTTTATGCCCATAGACCTAACATATGCAGCACCATGGTATACCAGTGCATCTCAATGGGTTCAAGGCTCCTGAAAGCAAATAATTTTGGAATGTCGAACATGTATCCTTGGTGTGTTTGTCTGCGTGACACCAGGTGCACCAAAGGTTGTTATGATCTTCCTTACCCTTCTTGATATCTTGTATTTGGAGTGTTATATTAGCCAACTATGCTTGAATCTGGTTCATCCCATCTGCGGTTTCTCCTACTGGCGATGCTTCTATTTCATCATGATTTCTAGAGCCTGGCTCTGTGTCGCAATTTTTTGTTGCATTAGTGGTTTTCTGATATGTGGGACAAGTGTAGCAATGAACCATTCCTTGTGTTGAACGTCGCTCACTTGAAGCTGACTCGAGCCATCAATGCCTTAAATCGTTGATCGAAGTCCCAAATTGTTTCATTATGGAACTGCTTGATTTCTTTCAACTCAGTAATGCACTGAGCCTCAGACTTCGGCTTCTTGAATTCTTCAAATAACCCCTCACAAATATCATCCAATTTTTTCACTACACCTCCCCAAGGAATCATCATGAATCTCATGTACCACTCTAGCGCACAACCCCTGAGGGTGGTTTCCAGCTGAGTTTTCTTGACATCATCATCTACAGTCTGTCGGGCGGTCTAGATCACCTCGCACAAGAACCAGTATTGCTCTGGGTCATCAGTGTTGTTTCCATGAAATGTTGGTAGCTTCATTTCATCGCCTACCATTCCGGGCCTTCTTCCTCTAGCTGGTATTCTACTGCTAGACTATTGCCGACACATCAGGCAAGTCGACGTAGAATGAACGTTTCTTCCTAGTGGTGGAGTAGTGTGCAGAGGTGTGGAAATGTTATTGCTGGGGTTCGATTCTGTCGTCCTTCTAGGCGTATCCTAGGCCTAGTCCTCCTCATTCTCACTAAAACTTTGCTTTGTCCCATTTGGTTTTTCCTCGTGGCATCGCACTTCGATCGTAGCAGGACCTTCTCACGTCCTCTACCTCTTCTCTCGAAACCTTGCTCCTCCTCTTGTACAACCACTTGATTCCTCGGTGACCTTCACACTTTCACTAGAACTCATTCCCATCTACCCCTTACCTTTCCATGCATCTCCCCCCTTTCATCACGGTGTCTACATCCTCCGCACACCAAAGTTCCACTACTCTTGGTCCATTTTCATAATACCTTTTTCACAGACAAGTTGTTTAATAGATAGTTGCAGAGACAGCAAAAATCTACCTCGCAATCTGTTGAAGAACTCCCTTTCTGCTTCGATAAAGGACTTATTGGTATCAACTGCAAACTTGGTAATGTATCACTCCAAGATACTATCCAACCACACCTCAATAGCTTGCAATGCCTTATTGTCTATTTCTTGTAATTCCTAGATCAGCTCCGGAGTCCAAGATGTCGAATCTCCTCCTTGGAAGTTTTTCTTCTTAGAAGCAAACTTCGCTAGCCACTCATGCAAGATAACAGGAAACTCATAGAAGAACCACTCATGAGGACCATCATGAATATATCTATCCAACCAATTTCTCATTGACAGCTTTGGATTTAGATTTTCAACTTCAATAAACTCCCAAAGTTTTAGACCAAACCACCCATCAATCTCCGGACGAGTCGAATGCCAAAACATATCCTCCTTTCAATCACAACTTGGTCCCGGTAACGGAACCATTTGTTGGTGAAAACCCACCAACAAAACCTTGTCAACAAGGGTTCTCACTCTGTCGATGCTTAAACAACGTGATCTCCCTGAGCACCGGCCCAGACAGGTTTTACCATGGCTAGCAACATCCGCAGAGTTGACGAAGTCTCACCCAAGATGTTCAAGGGAGAGCTGTCAGAACTAAGTTTTCAGTAGTAAGAAGGGAATATATGGCATCCAACGGGTATAGCAGCATAAAAATAAGATTACATAATTAAGACATTGATCGCAATTATTCATCACTACAGATCTAACAAGTCGCATCATTCATTTGTCACAATAGTATAAAACAACTTCAACCATCATTTATCATAAATGTGATAGAATTGGAAGAGATCGCAGTGACACCATTAAATCATAACATAAATACGATAGACTTGGAATATATCACGGCATCATAAATCATAAAAGATAAATCAGATCATCATGACATCATAAATCATAACTTATCCAACACACTTCTTATTGATATTACAACAGAGGAACCAAGAAAACAGGAAACAATACTTATGCAACAATTGTCATATCATATTAATTCCACGTGATAGATCCAAAACAGACAATTCTTCTCCACAGCAGGATACCAAATACATCCCAAAAATCTAGATAGATCACATATAAATTAGAAGACTCCCCAAAACCATAGACAAATCACACCAGAATTCATGTGATTATTTCTAACCTCCGATAGCTCATGATCATATTCATGCTCATGCTCATAATCCTAGTGGTGTTGATGTCTTTTACTATTGCAAAACTAGCTCTATATATAGGATTGCACCCTTACATTGAAGGCCCACTTCTAACTAAATTCTAACCACTAATGACCTATGGCGACAAAACTTGGTCAAATAATATATTAAATATTCAAAAAATGGTTATCTTTCCTCCCATTATGCTGATCTGGCCTTTCACAGTGTCGCATGAGCTTGCGCAGCTGCCGCGATGCTGCGCAACTCACTTACCAAAACCCTACCAACAGGAATGCTCAACTACATTTCCACCGACATCATCTAGATACTTTATCCATAGAATTTTGTGTAGAAGGATAGAAGGTTGCACATTTTATCTAAGGCCTTGCGTAGATGGGACATGCCCAAGGTGTGGCGGAATGGAATTTTTGGACAAATGAAAACATGTCATCGATGAGCATGAACTTGAGAGACAAGAAGTGAACTTGCAGTCATTCAAATATGTCACGTATGATATCTGTGGAGGGAATGAAAGAAAAAAAATACAATTGGTCACCTCTCAGGTTAGTAACGAGTTCAGGAATAGTACTTTTTTTATTCATTTATTGCTACTTCATATATGTAACAACCTATTGATTTGTCCATCTTTATTGTTGATCTACTGGATACTGGTATGCAACTTTATGGAGGAATTCTTTGAAAAGACAGAACAATATGTAAAGCTTGTACATGTGGCTCATTGGCAAGATGAGCAGTTTAGAACATGTAGGAATACATTTCCCATTGCAACTATATTATCAGTGCAGATTCAATATTATCACTCAAACCAGGTCAGCATAATGGTCCATATCACCTATAGACATGCGGCAGATAGTACTGAAGAGAAAAGGGTTATATTGAAGGAGTATCACTTTTACATAAGTGATGACAGGTGTCATGACTTGGATTTTATACAACACAGCTTTCAATTGATCTACAAACACTTGGAGGATAACAATATACAAATGGAACAACATTGGATTTGGTCTGATGGTTGTACGGGGCAATTCAAAAATTCCCGTGTCTTCCAACGGTTGTGTATTCTCTGCAAGATGCACAAGGTGCCACATATTTGTAACTATTTTGATATCGGACACGGAAAAGGGGAACATGATGGAGCAGATGCATGCATCAAGATTGCATTACATAGGCAAGATATGAAATTCACAACTATTTCATTCATCCGAGATGCAAAGACCATTGTTGCATGGTGTTCTTCAGTGATGGGGCAGGGAGCTAGAAGGCAAGAATACCAATCATCTCAAAAAGCACATGTACATAGATATTTTTTGGAGGTGGTCGATGTAGATCAATCACACCTATATGAGTGCAAGACCATCCAAGGAACTCATGCATTCCATTTAGTTATGACATCAGACAATGCTATAGTTGAAATGTGGAGAAGGAAACTCTCTTGTTTTTGTTATCCATGTAGCAATGGTGAATGGGACAACTATGAATCCATAGATTGGGTTGACAGTTGGGAACATGTATCACTCCCCATTGGTCAACAAATAAATATAGAATTATCCCAGTTGGAGGAGGTCCAGTAGATTATTTCACATGACTATGACCACATTTCAGATCTCATACAACTAGGTTCGACTATTATGTTGATAACTTTGAAATGTTTGATGACTAGTTGTGTTTAGTTAGTTGACTCTTAGGTCTGCACTTTATTTTATGTAGGGAACATATACGTAGTGGTTTCCTCGAGAGGAAATGAATGGCACACTGACTACTAGATAGCACTTTACTTGGATGGGAAACAGACCCTCATTGTCTCATTAAGCGACTCCGAGGGCAATGATTTTCCAATTGGGTCGATGGTTATCAACGGAGAATATTTGACACAGGTTTCCCAGGAACGAAAGAAAAAAGGTTATGTATTTGAATATTATAGACTAGGTAAAATTTTATACTATTATACAAACTTAGTTATTGGCACAAACCTCCAACTGCAAACAATGCCAAACAAGAACTCATCAAAGTCACGATACTTGTTTCCTTACTCCAAGCATGAGAGGCTAAAGGATGTCGTTTCTATTAGAGGTGATATCGATGGTCTATAAAAATGACCATAGATAGGTAGTCAGGTATGTGGTAGTCAGATATTTTGGTTTCATGGTCTCATTGATTATTTAAAGCTTGATAGATTGACTGCTTGATAGATTGATCAATTCAATAGACTTCTGTAACTTGATCAATTGCACCTGAGCTTCATCATGGATTTGTTGTATTATATTGATACTTACATGACTCGTGCCTTATATCCCAACACCATTATCTACCACTCTATCTGGGATATGTCTATTGCATTTTCCTTGAATCTCGAAGTTGATCCTATAAGGACATCTCCTTGAATCCAATAATTATCTCCTTGAATCGGATAATTTGTTTCTCCACGGTAGCCATGAAATTAAGGAGTGGTAATCCTAGCCTAATAACCATTTCCAATACTAGCTTACAAACCCTATAGAAAATCCCATTAACTCAAGTTCGCACCGTAAACCATATTTTGCATTCTAAGCCATAGAAACCATAGTTTTCTCAGTAAGGGAATGTCAATTCT
The DNA here is from genome assembly GCA_001517045.1 of Pseudotsuga menziesii. Lineage (NCBI taxonomy): Eukaryota > Viridiplantae > Streptophyta > Pinopsida > Pinales > Pinaceae > Pseudotsuga > Pseudotsuga menziesii. Next base: position 254,883 of record LPNX010895479.1, on the reverse strand, counting down.
TGCACATAGGGGTCAACTTTGCATATTCCACGACCTTGAATGTGTGGCTATCGTTCCCACATGGAACCTACCTAAACAAGCTTGGATGACCCACCGGAACCTCATTTTGATGCACGGTTTCCATTCAATGCCATGGTTAGTGATTCAACAAGTCTCCCTAAAAGCCTGTAGGAGGTGGGATTCAACGTGAGATAGAATTATGTTCATTGATAAGGTCAACAAACCATTGAATCTATTGGATTTAGGACATCAGGATAGTGCTAGGGGTGGACCTCTACTCTAAGTCCATGGACAAGGGATCATTTTTTGGGTCAATTTTAGAAACTAGGGTTTTTCTCAGTAAGGGAATGTCCAATGTTTGCACATAGGGGTCAGCTTTGCAAATTTATCAACCGTGAATGTGTGGCTAGCGTTCCCACATGGAACCTTCTGAAATATTCTTGCATGACCTACCAAAAGCGCATTTTAATGCACATTTTCCATTCTATGCACCGGGTAGGGATTCAATAGGTGTCCATGAAAGCCTATAGGAGGTGGGATTCAACGTGCCATAGAATGATGACCATTGCTCGGATCAACAACACATCAGCTCCGTTGGATTCCTGACATCAAGATAGTGCTATGGGAGGCCCTGTAATCTAGGTCCATGGACAAGGGATAATTTTTTTGTTCAATTTTGGAAACTAGGGTTTTGCTCAGTAAGGAAATGTCAAATTTTTGCACATGGGGGTCAAGTTCACATATTGCTCGATATTGAATGTGTGGCTAGTGTTCCCACATGGAACATGCCTAAAAACACTTGCATGACATACCGAAACCTATTTTTGATGCATGGTTTCCATTCTATGCCTTCGTTAGGGATTCAATAATTGTCCCTAAAAGCCTGTAGGTGGTGGGATTCAACATGCGATAGAATCATGATCATTTCTTGTATCTACGAACCGTTAAATCCATTGGATTCAGCACTTTAGGATAGTTCTATGGGTGTCCCTCTACTTTGGTTCCACTGACAAGGGATCATTTTTTTGGTCAATTTTGGAAACTAGCATTTTGCTCAGTAACTGAATGTGAAATTTTTGCACATGGGGATCAACTTTGCATATTGCTCAAACATGAATGTGTGGCTAGCATTCCCACCTGGAACATGCCTAAACACACTTGAATGACCTACTGGAATCCTATTTTGATGCATAATTTCCATTCTATGCCCCGAGTAGGGATTCAACATGTCCCTGAAAGCCTGTAGGAGGTGGGATTCAACGTGCAATAAAATGATGGTCGTTGCTCAGATCGATCAACCGTCAAATCAGTTGGATTCAGGACATTGGGATAGTGCTAGGGGTAGCCCTCTATACTGGTTCCATGGACAAGGGATCATTTTTTCGGTCAATTTTGGAAACTAGGGTTTTTCTCAGTAAGGGAATGTCAAATTTTTGCAGATGGGGGTCAACTTCGCATATTGATCAAACGTGAACATGTGGCTATCGTTCCCACATGGAAAATTCCTAAAAAATATTTCATGGCCTACGAGAATCCCATTTTGATGCACGATTTCCATTCTATGCCCCGAGTAGGGATTCAACAGGTGTCCCTGAAAGCCTATAGGAGGTGGGATTCAAAGTGCGATAAAATGATGGTCATTGCTCAGATTGGCGAATCGTCGACTCTGATGGATTAAGGACATCAAGATAGTTCTAGGGGTGGCCCTTTACTCTGGGCATATGGACAAGAGATCATTTTTTTGGTAAATTTTGGAAACTAGGGTTTTGATCAGTAAGGGAATGTCCAATTTTTACACATAGGGGCCAGCTTTGCAAATTCCTCGAATGTGAATGTGTGGCTAGTGTTACCACATGGAACCTACCTAAACACACTTGCATGACCCACCATAAACCCTTTTTGATGCACAGTTTCCATTCTATGCCCCAGGTAGGGTTTTGCTCAGTAAGTGAATGTGAAATTTTTGCACATAGAGGTCAGCTTTAAAGTGATTGTAGATATTCCCATCTTGAAAAAATAATTGTTGCAAATTATTGTTCCATGTGTATCTATTGAGAATTCTGTTACCTGTTGTGAGGTGTTGAACTTGACTTATTTCCCATCATTGTCAAGCAAGAAATCATTCTTCGTTTGTGTTTTTATCAAGGTGAAAGGAGTTGTCAATCTTTATGTGGAGGTGAATTGATCTTAGGATATCATACCATTCATGAGACTGGAAATTTGAAAGAAGGTTGTTTCCCATATTAATTTAGCTTGGTCATCCAAGAGATGTGAGCATTTGTACAATGAAATGCAGGAGGAGACAATGCCATTACGTCAGTAACCATGTAATGGAACATGTTTATGTTTAGAAACAAGTGGCCAACATATTATGCCATTATTACAAAATATATATCTTCACACTACGAATGTTTCGAAAAATACTCCATAAACATAAATTTATAAAAAAAGATTCAGAATAGTACTTCTCCAATCACTTTAAACTATAATAAAATCACACATAATTTTCGTCTCTTCCAAAGTTTTTCCTTGAGGCCATTCATCAAATGCCATGTACATTAACAAAATGATAAAATAATGTGCAAGATATACCTAATGTGTAGGATATAATCATAACCATTATTTTGAATCAACCTTATAATACTCAGATGCTTTTAGGTTTGATATGTATCCCATGTATTCGTTAGATGAAAGACATCATGCGAAACACTAATTTCATTTATGTAGACCACACAGGTTCATCACTTATGTCCCTCAACTTTGTATATCCTTTAAAAGTTTGTTAGGCTGTTATGTGGGTAAGGTGCTTTTGTATTCCATTTAGTTGGATCGGTTGTTTAGCTATGATGGGTACTTATGTGTATTAGGTATGTTCCATCTTTGTGAATACAATTTAACATTGTTAATTTAACATTGTATATGCAATTAGATCATGGTAAAAAAAAATTGAAATGTACATTTTTGCCATTATGCAATATTGTAATTGTGCATTGTTCTCAAATTTATAGCTGATATCTCCATGCAATCATAAAATCTATAAAATATTGGGAACAATACACATAGAAACATTCTTGGCCACATGTGTATAATCACACTTAAAATACTGAACCATGAAGATCTCAAGAGCCTTGATATGAAATATTTTTTATATCATGAAAGTTATAATACAAAAATAGAAGGGCCTTATATGGCATGTCAATGTACATGTATCAAAAACACCTTTGATGTACATGTGCAAACAAAAGTACATTTGTCCTAGACAACGCCCCTATACTCTAACTCTGAATTGTATAGAAAAATACATATTTCTTCTTGACTAACACATCAAAACTCTAACTTTCGCTTGTTTTTCCCGGACCCTAATGCTTGTTGCCTTTGTCCATGACTGTTGTGCATCTCTCGTAACTTCAAATCAATGACAATATTTCTTGATCAAGTAACTGAACTAGTATTGTCTAGCAATACCAAAGCTTGCAAAATTTAAAATATGACTCAATTGTACATAAAACAAAGACTCACTTCATCCATTCAGGGTGTAGAGGCCTCTAGTGTCCTCCTCCTTGTAGAGAGTCTCTCTACAATGCTTCTCTATGAATAAAAATTATCTCAACAATTATCAACATGTACATGAATGAGAAAGTGCTAATCAATTATGTAAAAAATGAACATCTCACCGAAAAAAAAATTCTAGAGGAAGAGGTTTGGTTTCTTCAGTAGTAACAGGATTCGTATGTTGAACAACAACCTCAGTTACATGAACTAATGGACCAGGGTGTCACTACATTCACCAAATGATAAAATAGTTAGACATCGTGCATGTCCATAAAAAATACAAATGAACTGTACAATTAAAAATATTCATGTAGATGTACCTCAGTGTGACTTATCCCTACATTGACCACAACATCAACAACCCCAATAAGGTCTGTCACGGTTGAATCTACATTCTGATGCTATAAACATGCGAAAATAACATTAAGAAAATCTAGTTGTGAAGTGAATTCAAATATAACCAACAACTTCCATTGGAAGTGTGTACATTACCATGGGACGAGCAGGTTGATCCTCATGGACACCCGCTCTTTTTAAGGAAGAAGTTCATCTGGTGTAAACAACCCCCTTATCTATGTTTGGACTACGGGGAGATCCAAACCAAAGGGACGGTGCAGGGATTTGCGATGATGTATGCAGTCATAAAGTGTCACCATAGTTAGACATGGAGTTGAATGGATGGAATAATACGTACTGAAAAACTAACATGTTGTAATATACTTACCCCTTCCTGGCACATACCTCCCCCACATGGGAGTGACCGTTTCCAACAATTTCTTGCCCCTCTTCAGATGCTAATAGCATCTACAAGTTCAAAAATTATAAATATTAGCAATCTATAAAGGAGTGTACAATAAGAAATTTAAATAATTCGAACAAGATTCAATCATTAACCATGTACTTACATTCTTCAAGTAATTGTAAATTCCACCTTGGAGTATTTCATTGAGATCAATGTCTCCAGCACCAGCTTCTAACTAGGGTTCCTGCAACTTTAAAATTTGTAAATATCAGACAATTTAACAAATTAATCAAGACTAACACATGCATTAACAAAATGACAAATGTTTAAATATTACCTCAAAGGTGGTTGTTTGGGCCTCGGGTACAACCACACTGGGTGCAATACCACCCCCCTGAGAGGCATCAATCTCCTACAAGAGTAAATATTACATATATTACAAATATTTTAATATATTACATATAGTATGGAAAAATTAAAAATTGAACAATAATAGAGTTTTAATAATGTCCTTACATGAACACCAGTCATCGTAGATGTACCATGTCTTGGTCCAGGACCATAATAAGATTGACCACATGTTGTGCAGACATGTGGCTCGCTCTAAGGCACATGGGATGTCGGTCTATACCCACCAATAGATGTTCCTCTACCACCAGAAGCTGGTGGTTGTACCCCAACAGAGGAAGAGGGTGTTGTCTGGTCAGTAGTGGTCATGTGTCGAGAGACCATCTCATCTAGAGTTACAAATGTCTCTTGTGTCTGGGAAACCATATCATGTGTAAAATGGATGTCTGCCCTCGGTAGCTAGTCACGGGTTGCAGGTATCTGTGGATTGGCATCTCTATGCCTAGCATTGGGTCGATGTTGGGGCATCCCTGGAATCCCAACATGTCAAAATAGTTGACATGTTTCCCCATCTCAAACTCTAAATACAAATTTCGGAGGAAGTACAATGGTACTTCCCTATTGTTGTGCGGGGGAATGTCAAAACCCATGTACCACCTATCCATCCAATGGTATCTAATGGGTGGAAAGGTGCACCACTCAATATAAATATGTGGCCTGGTGCTCTCCAGAATGTCATTCGTCCTAGGCACTCGAAACAATATATAGATGTGTTATTTTATTATTTTCAACTTCTTTACCTTCTTGTAGCTCAACCCATCAGCGTATTGTTTTCTTTCCCTCTCCCTATACGATGTGATGCTGTACAAAGCATCATTTGATCTTGCAATTGTATCAACAATAAATCTGAGAAGGAGCAGTGAAGCTCATCTCCACCATTCCAAGTAGAACCAATCTCTCTGAGATGGCCAGTAACCCTCAATATCTCAGCATTGTTATTCATAGTAGCCACTGCAATCATAAATACAAATAAAATATCATTAGAAATATAAACACATGATATAATGACATCTCTAAGCACTGAAAACTGTATAACTATTGTACGAAAAATAACAACATAAACTAAATCTGTTATGTAAATTTAAAAATTGATCTTGAATTTTACAGTAAAGAATAAACATTTAACAATTTAAATTTTAAATTGATGTCTTAAATTCAAGTATTAATTCCAATTTCCATATGCATGTGTACATAAAATTTCTTATGTGCATATGTTGATTGTGAAGCTCGTCTATCTTATTTTGAGGCTTGGATTATTAAGTTTCATCGAAATTGTGAGGTGCTGACTAATGCCCTTGCAGGACCAACTTACATATTGCGGGTAGAGGCAACGACTAGACCCTGGAATAGGCGGAATAATGTGCTATTGATGAATAAAATCCCAATATAGGAAATGATTTTGTTAGATATGTAATTATTTGTTGTAGCGTGATGGTTTTTGGACTCCAAAGTATATTTAGCATATATTTGTTTATATGTAATTTGGGCCATGTATGTATTCCACTTGATGTTATTTTAGTTCTATGTCCTCTTTCTATATACCCATGAGAGACTTTAAATGCACAATTGTATATAGTGGATATTATGGTTGCAAGGTTTCCACTAGATTCAATCATGTATGATAGTATGTGATTGGCATGTAATCAAACACATCAACCTACCTATGTATCTTCATGTTCGTAGAGCCTATTGTTGAACTTTGTTGTCTTGACCTTAACCAAAAAGTACCCTTCAGTCAAGAGGAAATATTTGTTAAGCATTGGAAGCTTCTATACCTTATTTTAACACTTGGATTAGGAAGTTTCATCCAAACTATAAGATGTTTATTGATGTTCTTGGACGACCAACTTCGATATTTCGGATAGAAGCAAGGGATTTACCATGTTTGTTTATGTATTTTAGGGAAGATATGAGTTCTACTTGATTTTTTTTAGTTGTATGCAAGCTTGCAATATAATTGAAAAACTTTTCATATTTGTTAATTTTGGTTTGGATTCACAATGATGCTTGTGAATATACATATGCAAATAGTGAAGTTCATTTGTTTTTTAAGAGTTAATTGGGGTTTTGGTCTACATTGGGAAAGTAAATTACTTATGCAAACTTGTAATGTGCTTGACAAACTTTGCATATTTGTGAATTTTGGTATGGATTCACAAGGATGCCTGTGAATATGCATATGGAAATAGTGAAATTAATTTGGTTTTTATGATTTAATTAGGGTTTTGGTTTCCATTGGGCATGTGAATTTTGGGTATGAATTTTGGTAAATAGTCAAAATTATCTGATTTTTATGATTAAATTTGGGTTTTGGTTTCCATTGTCCATAAATTAATTTATTTTGGTTTAATTTCAAATTAGGGAAAATAAATTAATGAATTTAGGGAAAAATCATGAGAAGAAATGAGGAAAATATGAAAAGAATTGAGGAAAATACCTCACAAAGAGGAGGTTTATTCAAAGGTGGAGGTGGATGGCTTTAGCACACCCAAAATGCATTCTCCTACTCATGTTCTACTCTATCCAAGCTCCAACAGTGTTGCGATGTGGCAAAAATGACGGGCTCGACCTGTTTTAAAATAAAAAACATTTTTTTACAAATGTGAGCACTTTTATGCAAAGCAAAATGGGAGCATGATTTGATTCAATAAAATGGAGGCACATTTTGGTCTACTATCCTAATTGGCATGCCTGTTGGAAACCTTGGGACTAGGATTGGTAGGGTCCGGATTGCTTGGGCCGATTTCTATTTTATGGATCAAGAGTGATTGACTTCACTCTACCATTGCATCTAAAAGGTCCCTCAACTTTGTGCACTCACCCTGCAGCGTACAATATAAGTAAGTGGCAGGATGGGTCAAGGCATGTATAGTCTCCCACGTCATAGTCTAGGCCAACCTAACTTAAAGATAAATATATTTTAAAACAAGTTTTAACAAAGTACATCTCCTGAAGGATTATGGAGTAAAATACAGTGAATTGTAATAAAGAATGTTGCTAAAAATAAACGTCAATAACACACATGTAAAAAAAAATTATGTATTATTTTTAGCTCTGTTACATACGGTTTCAGAGCGAGGTTTCAGCACTAGGCTTGAATAGGCTCAACACAAAACTTCTATAGAAAAACAGTAAACTAACTCTTGTTTATTTTTCTTTGTAAAATGATCTTACACACAACAAAGAGAAATACAAATATATTTTGCAGAAAATATGGCAGATGCGAGAATGTATGTAGAGAAGGAACGTCGCATGGAATAACATTTAAATAATGAATAGGGTAACCTAAGGGATGGAGAGTTCTGGGTAGATCTAAGTGAAATTCAGGACAATAAATATGAATTAAAACAGACTGTTAACAAACTAATACCTAAATTAAGAAAGGATAAGGAAGATACCGAGCGAATTCTAAAGGATAAAAAAGAACTAAACATTATCTTGGTAGCAAAAATCCATAATGAAGAGAAAGATAAAAATAAATAATTTGAACAGGAACTACCTAAAACTTCCTCATACAATCAACGTAAGGGTAGAAAGATGGAATTTTTAGCCATT